>JARUKP010000990.1:0-10170 GCA_029874955.1 Octopus insularis
ATATATATATATATACACATACATATATATCAAAATGATGTTTTATGATAATATTCCACACATAAAATATATATATATATATATATATATATATGTTTGTGTGTGTATATGCATTAATATGTATATAAATTTAGTTACACTTTATCACCACTGACTAGCTGTCTGCTGTATCATATATTTTGGTTTCTAATAATTCCCAAGGGAATTCTTTGACCAACTGCTTTGCTTAATTGTTATATTTGTTTTTTAAAATTCTTATTCTTTCACTAAGATTTCAAATTTTTTCTTTGAAAGCAAAGTTTTCTTCATGGGCCACTTACATACTAGCATGCCCCTCAGCCCATATATGGACTCTAATGTCTGAGGGGGCCCACTTGCCATTGGGCAAGTTGACAATCTGGCCAGTCTGTCACTGACCAAGCATGCATGATTCAAAGAAAAGGTTGGAAAACAACACCTGTTGAAATAGAGAATATATGACAAGAATGAATGAGGAGACATTGGGTGACTAGAAAATGTCAAACAATTGGAAACATTCTACATGTTGAAGTGTTAAATGAAAGCAGCATGAACTGTACAGAAAGGAATGAAGTTGACATGGAAGTGGAAAATTCAAACAATATAAGCAATGATATTGGGATTGACAAAATTATTTGATGGAAATGTGCAAATGACATGGCCATGGAAAATTTGTAATACTTGAAGATTTAGTATGTAAAAAGTTAAATAATTTGATATGATTAAAAGAAATTTTACATTATTCAAAAAGCACAAAGCTCATAAATTTGAGATATTGTACATTAAAAGAGAAAAACTCCTTACTGAAATGGAAAATGTCGGAATGAAAAATATTAAAGCATCTTACAAATTTAAACATTACTGATGTCTATCATTTAATATGTTGCTGTGGTATCTACCAGTGAAAGTTTAGGTGTAAAACATGCAGAGAAGAAAGATCTGTGGTAGAATCCCTGCCTCTTACAAAAAAAAAAAATAATAAATAAATAAATAAAAAAACACAACTCAGATTGAAGGCAATATAAAGATACTTAGAACATAACATCTCTTACTTGAATGTAAGTACAATTTGTTGTACTCACATTCAAGTAAGACCTGTTGTATTTTAATATGTGAAAGCATATTTCAGTGATAGAAAGCAATCAAGCAAAGAGAATGTGCAAAATCAACCAAGGTAAAGCTGGGCAACTAAGTTTGATCCCCAACAAACTTTTGGATCACTTCTGACACAGTTTTTTTTTTGTAACATTTGAGGAGATACAATGGAAGCATTAACATCAAATTCAGGGGAAGCAATAGAATTTTGGACAAGATTTTGGCAGTGCTTGATAACATATAACAAAAATCAAGATGGCTAAAATGGAACTAAGCAGTGCTGAGAAACAAAAACCAGTCTCTACACACTAGAAAACAAACTTAATGGTAAACATAAAATTACTGGGAAGTGTAGCAGTTGATAGAAGTAGCTTCCAAGGTGATTCTCCTCCTTGTTATTTGTCATAGCACTAATGAAACTTAGAACAGTCAATATGAGTTATGAGCTAGAAAGAAATTCATCCTCAGTAAATCATCTATTCTTCAAGACTAATTTAAAGTACTTGCTAATGTAATCAGCAAGTGGAGAATATTAATTTTACTGTAGCAGGTTGAAAAGTGGTAGTTCAGAAAGAATATAAGCAATGTCATGATATGGTTTATCTCAACCTATATGGGTCACTTTGTAAAAGAAATATGTATTCTTTGGCATACAAACTCATTTTGAAAGTAGAGTCATTCATTTGGATTGTATTTGTCACTTTCACCTGCCTTTCAGTAAACTTACTTGAAGTAGCACCTCCTTCTCTACCCCCATATTTCTCTTCATGTAGTACTCCTAACTTTTGCTCAAGATCTTATGGTACATTTTATCAAAGAGGCATTGCACAAATATGTTGATGTGTTGATATATTGACATATTGGTAAGAAAATTTAAAATAGCTTCTTACATCATATATTTGTAGTGAAGAAATTGATTCCAGTATATTAATAGCACTCATTTTAGTAACATGTGGGAATTTCATCAATGATTTTGTCTCCGGTGCCTTTCCTTTGACAGTCGATGGCTACATACAAATGGCTCGTTTAGTAGCTAACCAGTAGTTGTGACACAGCTAAAGTCAACTAGATGCAGGAACTTAAACCATTCAACTTTGGCTACCGAATTTGATGACTATTATAACACACTATCAGTGCTGGCACTCATAACATCTCTCACAGACACTTATGAAGTGATATAATTGGTGGAAATTTCTTTTTTCTGTCATTTGTCACAATGACAACATATTTTGTTAAAGCTAAGATATTTTTGTATTTAGACAGATTTTTGTTCTATCAGCCAGTCAAAAATTCCTTCATTATATGTGTTTAGACTGTAACATTCAAGCCTTTTTACAGGATAACTAGAATGACTTGGAATTGAAATTGGTTTTCATAGACCAAAATTTGGAAGAGAAGTATACAATAATCTATTAAATCATTGGAGTATAGTGTGATCATGTAATTTAATCAATTCCTGTGGGGTGAAACAGAAAGCCAAATTTTCTTCTCAGAGGAAAATAGAAAAAAAATTAAATATATCAAGTAGAATCCTTAATGTATACAGCTGTTTATGTAATAACTGATGAAGCTTGCATTAAACTCAAGCAGAACAAAACAAAATACTAAACAAATCAACATATATCAAAAGGGGAAATATAAAAAGAAATTATTGAAGAAGAAATTCAAAAGAAATATGACAAATTTTGAAAATAACAAATAGAAAAAAATAGCCATACACAAATAAAAAAATATATGAATATATAAAAATATATATCAAAGAGGGGAAAAACCGCTTGCAAACCCAAGAGAAAAATTGCTGTAATAAATGATGGCAAAATCTGAACAGTTTGTGGAAAGAAAGAAGCAATTTCTGAAAAATAATATTCAAAGAGAGTGAAACAGGATTCTATAGGGAACTAAATAGAAAGAAAAACCAAATAGAATAACATTAACAAAAGAATTATAAATTTCTAAAGGACAAGAAATCCCTAAGAAAGAAATATTTCAAAAGAAATGAATTAATTAATAAAATTACTATGAAAATGTCTGAAGCATAAAACAAAGGAAATATATAATGAACAAACATAACAAGGGAAGACCACAGGCCAAAAAAGCTGCAACTGTGAAAAGGTAATTGAAACTTCAGAACTTTTGGGGTTAAGCACTTCTTGTCTTGTTTTTCAGTTAAGCATTACACAACTTTTCTGAAACACTTGTTCTGCTAGAAATAGCAACTAAATTTCCCTTAAATTACCTTCCTCAAATTTCACTCTGTTGTCTTAAAGAAATAAAAAAAAGTAGTATGTATTGGACAATTTGCTGTCCACCATCACTCACAAGTGAGTATAGCTTGATAGCATGCTCCATGCTTTGGTTTCACAACAAACATAGATATCTTCTTGACTCTATCATTCTGACACAGCAGAACATTCAAGATGTGTCAGCTGGAGGAAGAGAGGACTGCCCCAGCACTCAGCTGATACTCATTACAGCTGAGTAGACTTAAGTAACAAGAATTGAAGTGATTTGCTGAATTGACACCAGTTGAAACCAAAACCTTATGACAGTGAGCTGAATATCTAAATGAAGGCCATTTGCCTTCACAATTGGACAATGTATCCATATGAATATAAACGGAAAAGTTATGGATGAAAGACCTTTCGTTGATTAGGTTTGATGTGGGGCTGAACAACAGCATAGTGACACCCAAAATAATGAGGAATCCTCTATGTGGTCATTTAACCTGCTAGAAATAGCAACCATACCTTTCTCAAATTATATTCCACTGCCTTCAAAATGAGAACACATTAGATAATGAAGCCTTAGATACTCCTAAAATGGATTGGGCAGTCATGGTAGTTATAACTTTGACTAAAAATCTGCTATGATAGGACAATGCTGCTGCTGTTGCAACACAGAAACATTCTGAATATAATAACTATATCTGGCAAACTAGAGTTCATTTGCATATAGATCCACCACCACCACCCTCTAACATTTTCAGATTGCGCAACTGTTTTCAGTTTTTGATATCATACTATAATCATAAATAATGTGGAATACTATAATGAAGATTTTAGGAGAACTGCATAATGACAGAGTTAAGTTCATATCAGAGTATTTAGCAAGAACTCCTCAAATACTTATTTATCCAACATGGGTCTGGTGACCTTGGTATGTTTTATTGACTCCAGCAAGCTAAGCTGGGCACCAACACTTTTAGCAATAACTCAGGTCTCACAGATGTGTGTAGGTGGAGGGAAGGGGTGCAGCATACAGACTTTCAGGCTTATGATTTACTTGGACAGGAGGATGATGGGTGATTTGGTTATATCTATCCCAAACCCTGAGTTGGGTTATACAACCATGATACCAAGGACCCCTGACCATCCTTCTGGGGAGAACACCTACCTCTGTAGCAGAAAGAGGAGAAGAAGAAAACAAATGATTTGGTACAGCCTTTTTCATCAAGTGGGAAAACTAACATTCCCAGGATCTTTTTCCAGATTCTTGAGAAAGTTTTACTTCCACAGCATTTTCAGAAGAAATACTATAAAGCTATCTTACTCTACCACATCTAATAAGGCTTGTATTATAGCTACATATAATAGATTGAAACTTGTTAAATATAATGCAGATCTAAACCTCTTTTTTCAGCGCAGATCACAATTACCTTATTATTTCATTTCATTATTCTATCTATTTCATCATCTATCAATGTGAACAGTTTCATCTTCCACGCTGTATGTTTAGAGAAAAATCTTAAGTTCTCTTTGCTCAATCCAACTCTCCCTCTAACTCCTCTTTCACGCTCATTTATTATTGTCATTTATTCATTCATTTATCTAATTCTGTCACAGTTTGGTTGACCAAAAACTCTTGGTTGTAGCTCTAGATAAGAATTCAAATGCTCAATTTCATTATCATCATCAATATTCTCTCACACCGGCAGCCAGAGTTTTTGCTGCTTCACAGCACCCACTTCTATCTCATTATCAAAATTACTACCCTTTCAACCTGGTGCACAACAATGTAAAACCCATTTGTTCAATTATGTTACCCTAAATTCCCAAATTCCATCTCCTCATGTCCTGTCTTGGCCAGCCTAACTCTGGTCTTTCTTTTTCTTTCTCTCTTTCTCTCTTCTTCGATAACCACTTGCTTCTCCCCAAACTCTACCTCCATTCCCCCACCCCATCCCACCCTATAAACTGGCTTTTTCAGATTCCCCTACTTCATATTTTAACACCCCACCAAATGGAGTAGAAAAGCAGATGTTCAGATAAGCAACCTGGTTTTTCAACTTCTTTTTTCGGTGCAGATCATAATTACCTAATTATTTCATTTCATTATTTTATCTATTTCACTATCTATGTAAACACAGTTTCGTCTTCCACGTTGTATGTTTAGAGAAAAAACTTAAGATCCCTTTGCTTGATCCAACTCTCCATCTTTCTCCTTCTATTTTATGCTCATTTATTATTGTCATTCATCTAATTTTGTCACAACTTTGATTATAGCTCTAGATAAGAATTCAGATGCCCAATTCTATTTTATTATTATCATCAATATTCTCACACATTCCTACTTAGGGTTTATCTCCTATGTTTATCTCCGCATAAAACTAATGGTGCAGTGTATGCAGGTTGAAGGCTATTGTATGTTTATGAGTTCTACCAAATGCAAGATTTCTTTTCAGGTACATGATGCTGCTGTCCTCCATCCCAGGATCTTATGGGCCTACACCTCCCACACCCTCAGGGTTGGCACACTTAATATTGGCACACTGAAAGGTAGGTCTGGTGAGATTGTTGAGATGCTTGAATGGAGACATGTCGAAATCAGCTGCATCCAAGAAGTAAGGTGGAGAGGAAGTTCTGCTAGGTTCCTCACAGGCAAAGAACACAGGTATAAGATTTTTGGGCAGGGAACACTGACGTGGTTGGGGACGTGGGTATACTTCTTGCAGAGAAATGGTTTGATAAGGTAATCGAGGTAGTCAGAGTCTGTGGTAGAATACTTAAGCTTAGATTAGTGCTGCAACATGGATTAGCAACCATTATCTCGGCTTGTTCCCCTCAGCCAGGGCTACCCGATGGACAGAAAGACGATTTTTATGACACCCTCTTGCTAACTACCTCGTCAACGAATGACAGGAACCTTCTCTTTGTAGCTGGTGACTTCAATTGCTATGTTGGACAAAATGCAGGGGGCTTCCATTGACTACATGGAGGCTATGGTTTTGGTTCTCACAATGAGGGAGGAACCAGGCTACTAGAGTTCTGCGATGCAAATGATCTTATGGTTTGTAATACCAACTTCAGGAAACCTGCCAGCCACCTATTCACCTACTAATCTGGTAGACACACTAGTCAAATTGATTACATCCTCACCAGAAAATGGGAACGATGGCTACTTATAAATGCAAAAACCTTTCCAGGCAAAGAATGTACCCCACAACATAGACTAGTAGTTAGTGACTTCAGGATCAGGGCTAAATGGATGCCCAGAAGACGACCAGCATGGAGGAGAAGGGTCTGGAAGCTTAAAGATCTTGCGAATGGAAAGAGATTTAGAGACCTATTACTCAAAGCTTTTAACAAAATAAAGGGGGACATATATAGCATCACATGATGTGGAAGACAACTGGAGGTTTCTATGGGACAACCGACTGTGGGCCACTGACCAGATCTGTGGATGGTGCAAAGTCCCCTCTTGACCCAAGGTAATGTGATGGTGGAACAATGTTATTGACAGGGCCATTAGGGAAAAAAAAACAAAAACAAACATGGAAGGACTGGAGGAACGGTGGTAGCAAGAAATTGTATCAGATTTCCAGATCGGAAGCTAGGAGACAGGTTTACTTAGCCAGAGGGGAAGCAGATAACAAAAAGTTTGCCAATGTTCTGCATCATGAGGACCAGAGATTTGAAGTGTTTTGTATTGCAAGACAGAGAGAATCATGATGTCATAGGAGTGAAACATGTCTGCATGGATGATGGCTCACTTGCATTTAATGAGGCAGCAAAGAAAGAGACTTGGAGACGCCACTATGAAAGGTTGCTTAATAAAGAGAATGAATGGAAGAAAGAGAGTCTGTCAAAAGTCAACCCAACAGAAGGACCAGCTATCTGAATTGACAGTACCTTGGTACATAAAGCAATTTAGGGTACGAAGACAGGGAAAGCTCTTGGCCCATCAGGAATCACTGCAGAGATGCTTAAAATATCTGGCAGTATTGCCTATAGTCTAGTCACCTGTATAGTTATTCAGGTGATACATGAAGGAGTCATACCTAATGACTGGTGTAGCAGTACCTTAGTCAACTGCTACAAAGGTAAAGGTGATGCATTTGCGGACTCATGAAAAACGAACCTCCACTAACTATTCTGCATATCTATCTGTGCTTACCTGTCCATTGTGTGTATGCCATAAGGTCTGCAAATCTAACGGAACCTTCAAAAGACATTTTAAGATCCACAAAGACCAGATCCTAAGCGCAGTTCTTAGTGGTCCAAAGCAGATAGGCAATTTATGTGGGTGTCTTTTCAAAACATTGTCTGGTTTAAAAAAGCCAAATAAGATGCCATGATAGATCTAAGGTGTAAGTATAAGCGGTCAGACTCTGCATAAGGAGTAGACAACCACCATATATATATATTCCGAAATTTACAGTATTATATATCCATCATGGCTGATCTTACCAATTGGTTTTTGCTAGAAATATGAGGCCTGATCAACAAGTATCCAGACTGTTGCCATAGTAATGAAGCTAAAGCACACAGAGTGAAACTACTTGGCAAAGATTGGCTTTGAACTCTGCTGTGCTTGTGCACCAAGTTTTAATGTTCTAACTCACTTCTGCTGTTTACAGCAATGCTTGGAAGGAATGTATGTAGTGTGTGATCATCACATTGACCACGACAGAGAAAGTTGTCATGGCGATACCTGTTCACAGGCCTACACAAAGTTGTAGAAAGTGTGTAGGGAGAAATGTATGAGCCTCACACAAGTGTGCGAGTGGTCCAGACATTTCCAAGATGGCAGAAAAAATGTCGATATTGACGAACGTTCTGGGAGACCTGCAACCAGCAGAAATGAGAAAAACATTGCAGATGTGTGTGCAGGGGTGAGGGGAAATCCTCAAATCAGTGTCTGTGAGTTATCAGAGGATGTGTAGATTAGTTATGGTTCAGTTCATTCCATTAACACTGAAGATTTTGGTATGAGATGCATGTCTGCCAAGTATATGCCAAAACTGCCTTCAGCTGACCAAAAGAACACTCAGGTTTCAGTTGCACAAGATCTCCTCGATTGTGTCGACAGTGATGAAAACTTTTTGAAAACTTTGCGTTGGCTTCTAAGCAGGTATCACCAAGCTTTAGGCAAAACTTGATGCAGATTCTCTGCTCAGCTTTCTCTCTCATAGTCAATGTGATGATCACACGCGACATACGTTCTGGCCAAGCACTGCTGTAAACAGGTCTTTGCAAGTGGAGTTTAGTGTCCAATGAAGGAAGGAAGGTACGCATAAGTGGACTGGCTGAGGCCTTAGATTTAGGTCTCACTTGGCTAGAACATTAAAACTTAGTGCACATGAACCGCAGAGTTCAAGGCCAATTTGTGCCAAGCAACTTCACTCTGCGTGCTTAATTGTGTTACTATGGCAACAGTCCAAATACTTATTGATCTGGCCATGTACAATGGATTGTTAGGAAACAATCCGATTATATAATCTTACACTCATCAGAGTTAGCCGATATGGAAGGGAATATAGCAACAGCTCTCTATTGTTGAAAGTGAATTGACACATCTAGTTTGCAATTGCTGTACAAAAGATGGTGAAATGAAAAGGGCAGGGAATTAGGTTAGGAGTTATGTGCCTTGGTTGAATTCACCAGTAAGAGTTATCTTGAAGTGTTTGTGGGAAATGTGTGCATTATTAAGTGTGGTGCTCCTGTGGGATTGGGTGTGTGATATGTGTACTGGTATCATATGTATAATTTTTCCCAGGGGTGTAGGTATATATAATATAATAATTATGTTCTTTAGTCTGTTTTCTTTCTATATTGGTCAAGGTCATGGGGGCTTATGTTAGTGTGTGGGGTGTAATGGATGTGTATGTGTGCGTGGGGGGGTCTATATATGTGGGGGTACAATGTGTGTGAAGGGGCATATGCTGGGAGTGGTGGGAGATAGTCTATTTAGTGGGTGTCCACCTTGTTGGGGTGTGCATGTGTGTACATGGGTGTGTTGGTAAAACTCTTTGCTGGGCTTGAGGGTATGGGTTGAAGGCCAAGGTTGGGGACCTGTGGTTGTAATCATGGTGGGGCATGTAGGTATGATAGGATGTACTTCCTTTCATGTGGGTAATGATTAAACACTTCACTCTTGCTATTCAGGTAAATATCCAGGTGCTGGGTACCCTTTAAACTCGGTCTCATCTCAGCTAGGCACAACCTGCACTATATATAACTTTTTCACAGATCTCGGTACTGTTTATGGCTGGGGCTGTTGGCTGAGTACACAAGCACTGATGTAGTGGATGTTTTAAATTTAGTATCTTCAGTTGGCCTAGCTGACGAGAATCAAACAGTATTATAATAACAAATGTATTCTGAAAAGTCCACAACTCAAGTACTAAGTTGTCAATTTCTCTGGCATTCTTCCTAGAAGTAAGATGAAAACTTTTTATATTCAGTGCCTGTACACATCTTTGCCTCTATACATTCAGTGAAGCTTTACCTAGCGTTGAATGATTATCAATTGCTATTTCCAGCAAAAATTGTTACCTTGTTGTGCTACTGTTACCTATTTATAATTGTACCTTCATGGTGCTTTATTTTGCTGGAAAATAATATTATTGTATTGTGATAATAATAATAATAATAATAATAATAATAATAATAATAATAATAATAATAATAATATGTATATATATATATATAAACTAGAGGTAGTTGATAGCTTCTGCTATCTAGGTGACCAAGTTAGTAGTCGGGGAAGGTGCGCTGAAAGTGTAGCTACTAGAATAAGAATAGCCTCTGCTGGTGACAAGGGGTCTCTCACTCAGAG
>JARUKP010000991.1:0-10170 GCA_029874955.1 Octopus insularis
GTATTTTTATATAGCGCATAAAACCAGTTTAAGAGAAATTGCTATTTCAATTTTTGATACCATTTAAAGCACTTTTAGTGCAATTGCTCTTAAAATTGTTTTATATGGTATACAGAAATATATAATACGAATATTTATTGGACCAATGAAAATAAAGAAATTTTCAAATTTTCAAATGAGGTGGAATAGCATACGCAGAATTAATACATAGCATTGAAAACCATCAGTTTGTCAAAAGTATGTTGTTTCCTTTTTCGTATAACATCAATGACAGAATTTTCAAGTAACAGATCATCTCCGGTACAGTCTCCAACGTATAACTAACTGATCGCTATGCTTCGTTTTCTACTTCACAACTGTAGAAGGCCCTTTTTCTCCGAGCGACACTTCCATATGTGCAGTATTGAACGACTTTGCACCTTTTGATGCACAATGAGTTCATCACTTTTGGACTGCAGTGCGAAAGTACATCTGCCTTAGTTTCAGCTACATCAACAATTTTACAGTTAAAAGCAATCATTACCCATCTGAGAGTAAAGGAATCAAGCTTTAGAAAGTAATTAGAGAATAATTGCAGCTCGCATTGGATAAGTTGCCTTGTTACAGCGGTCTTGAAGCCACCGAGTCTGTTGCTTTCACAATCATTTGAAATGTCTGTAAGTTTTGGAGATTTTGAGCCACTTTCTGGTTTGGATACAGATGCTGTATCCAAATGCTGAAATTTTTGCTTTTGCAGGAATGACATTAATGTTTTTATCCTTGTAAGTTCTTCAGTTCTATATTTAATAATAGACAGAGAACATCACTGGAAAATACGAAAACTAAAAGAAACAGCACATATGCTAGGACACAACAATCACCTAAGCAGACCGAGTGCAGATATGAATAGCATATGGGAATCGGTGTTAAGGAAGGATAGGAGAATATTAGATTTATAAGCCGCATTAGATTTTTATTGAGGGAGCGAACTAATGTACTGCGCAAACATTTACTTGATCACAATAAGAGACAGACAGACAGACAGACAGAGAGAAAGGCAAGCAGACAGAAAGACACAGAGGGAGTCCATATGTGATGTCTAAATTGTGTCTTGTTAATGCAATACTTCTTAGAATGTAAACACATTGAGATAGATAAATATATATTTGATAAACTTTCAGTAAACAAACATACGTATGGACATCTGTGTATGCATACGCACGAAGATAGACACATTCATAGACGAATGCGTACGGGCTCATCTGGCCATAAATCCTAAGCACATATATAAATCAAAATATTCATATCGCACAAATACTTTCATACATACAACACGAGGTTGACATACCTTCAACTCTCTAGAAACTTAGAAGCACTGATTTTCATCAGAGCTTTCTTATTTTAAATCTGAATAATATCAACTTCAACAACATCACAACAACAACAACAACAGCAACGAAATAATGATCTTCTGTCTTATTAATGGAAAGAATGACATCTTAATTAGTTGCGTAACATTTAAACCAATAAGATTTTCCGATAGCTATGAAATCAATATTAATTTAGTTGCTATTAATTTAAGACACTTAGTCGTTGGGCTATTGTTCTGCTATGAGTTCATTTTATTTGTTTGTTTCATGTACTTTATTTATTAACGCTTTTCTTTTCTTTTGCTTTGCTTTGTTTTCTTTAGTTTGATTTTTTTGAGGATAGGAGTGGAGGGGTCTTATTCTTTGTTGCTTTTCTCATACGTTTGTACTGAAACATTTTTTTGTCTCGTCGTAATATTGTTGTTTGTATTGC
This sequence comes from Octopus insularis, assembly GCA_029874955.1. Lineage (NCBI taxonomy): Eukaryota > Metazoa > Mollusca > Cephalopoda > Octopoda > Octopodidae > Octopus > Octopus insularis. The sequence continues at coordinate 1,783 of JARUKP010000991.1, forward strand.
TGCTGCTCTTGACCGTTGTCTATTTTGTCTTAATTCAATTTCTTTAGCTGAATTATTCTTTATTTGTTCCTATTCCTCATAATTTTTCGTTTGTTTGTTTGTTTACTTATTCAAAGATGTTCCTTATTCCATTTCGCGGTGATATCCTCCCTACGTATACATACATGCATACGCGCGCACACACGCACACACACACACACACACACACACACATATGTATACGTTATATATATATATATATATATATATATATATATATATATTTATACATGCACACATACATACATGCATACATACATACAAAGATACATACATACATACATACATACATACATACATACATACATACATACATACATAGGTGCAAGACCGGTTTTTGTGGGTAGTACCTTGCTTACCAACATCATGGTTCCGCGTTCAGTCCCACTATGTGGCATCTTGGAAACAAGTGTCTTCTATTATAACCGCGGCCTCACCAAATCCTTGTTCGTGGATTTGGTAGACGGAAACTGAAAGAAGCCCAACGTAAATACATGGATATGATTGTGCGTTAGTGTTTTTTCCCCAACCACCGTTTGGTGTGTTTACGACCCCGTAAAATAGTGGTTCGGCAAAAGATACTGATAGAAGAAGTACTAGGCTTACAAAGAATAAGTACTGGGTTTGATGTTTTCAACTAAAGACGGTACCCCAGCATGGCCCCATTCAGAAGTGTCCTAATTACAAAATGTTGCCTGTTCAGAGAACGAAAAAATAGTTTCACTTTTTTCGTTCTCTGAAAAAGCAGCGTTTTGTACTTCACTTTGATAATTTTTGATATCTTGGCATCTGAAGCAGCTGGAGATACGATACCAAAAATAAATAAATACTGAAACTTGGACATAGGATAGTTTAACATAATAGCAAAGAATATATATAGAACAAATACTAAGGGATTATCAATCTGGCCAAACTAATTCATAAGTGTGTATATATCTCTCTTTCTATATATATTTATATATAATGAATAGATAGGGATGAAATATCTAGATGGGTACCGCTGGAGCTCTCACTTATAATCCAGGTTATGGCAAACCACATCGATTTGTAAGGAGCAGCTTGCAATATATCTAAGGTGAGTGATGCCAGTGTATTTCATCCGCTGAGTATATCCTGGCCTCGCTTCGTTGGATTATAAATACTTGATACCTAATCTACAGCCAAGACAATTACAATGAAGATGGAATATAATGTGCAGTAGTATGTCGGTTTTTGAACAACTCTCATAGCGAATAAATCGTGCTTTGTATATATAGAGATATTCAGATGACTATGGTACTTAAGTTGAGGCACCAGAATTTAGTACGGTATTATTCATACAACTACAGAATAAGGTGATTAAAATCAAAATGAGCATCAAGGATATTCAGAGGTGCAGTGCGATCGTTTCAAACAATTCCATTTAATTGAACAATGCAATCATTACATCAATTTAAACGCAGAGCAATCCTCAGTAGCATAAAGACATACAATTTAATTAAATTAAAACAGATGGACTCGTTAATATAATTTTACCTAAAATCTCCAAGAAGGTAAGGAGATAGACAAAGAATGATTGCATTGTTCAATTAAATGGAGTTGCTTGAAACGATCGTACTGCATTACCTCTGGATATCCTTGTTGCTTATTTTGACATATATATATATATATATATATATATACATACATACGAACGTTATTTATCAATCAATCCTCAAGAAATATCGAACGGATTCACGCAAGCAAATACAAGGAATCAAAGATGCTAATGACCTGAAATGTTGAAACAAAAGACGGATAAACAAATAGACAGAATAAGAAGCATAGACGGACTTTCAGAAGGCTGAATGTATGATAGAAAGTGTAATTTGAGAAATAATGATAAAGATATCTAGGAGGGTGTTATTTATATCTAGGAGGGTGTTATTTATATTTGCCACGACGTGTATAAATAACTACATTTCGCGCTTTCTGTTTTTCTCTCTCTTTCTATCATTGGCATTAAGCATCTGTCAGCCTTCCATTTTGCTTTTAACAAATTTCGCTGAAGTTGTTGTCTAGCTTCTATGTTTGTCTTGATCCAGAAAGCCTCGGGTCGAAAAACGTTGCAGCTGTGACCACTCGTTTCCTCATCATCTTTTTTCGTTTTTTTATTTTTTATTTTTTTTTTCGTTTTTCTTTGAGAAATAGTATCTTGAGAAAACTTTATCCAGAAAAATCATTCGTTTGATTTCATGTTTCAAAATGTTTGTTCTGGAAAATATTTGGTTTCAATTTCTAGTTTGGTGATCAATCAAAGAAATGTTTCCACGTTGAATTTTCTTTTGATACATATCTGATAGGGGAGATGAAATTGATAAGGAGGGAACCTTTTTTATATGAAAATTGTTGTTTCTGAAGACGCTGATATGGGTACAAACATTGCTATTTGCTTATGAAATATACTTTTAGTGGAGGCGCAATGGCCCAGTGGTTAGGGCAGCGGACTCATGGTCATAGGATCGGAGTTTCGAATCCCCAGATCGAGCATTGTGAGTGTTTATTGAGCGAAAACAACTAAAGCTCCACGAGGCTCCGGCAGGGAATGGAGGCGAACCCTGCTGTACTCTTTCACTACAACTTTCTCTCACTCTTACTTCCTGTTTCTGTTGTGCCTTTAATTCAAAGGGCCAGCCTTGTCACACTGTGTCACACTGAATATCTCCGAGAACTACGTTAAGGGTACACGTGTCTGTGGAGTGCTCAGCCCCTTGCACGTTAATTTCACGAGCATGCTGTTCCGTTGATTGGATCAACTGAAACCCTCGACGTCGTAAGCGACGGAGTGCCAACAACAAAAATTTCAACCGTTACTTTGCAAACAAAAATCTAACAACAGTTGGTAATTCTTCAGAATTGGAGTAAAATACAGTTGTTCTACTCATAAGAGAGATACTTACCATGTTTTGATATCTTGTTTGTTGTTCTTGAAGGTGGTGTCATTTCGTTGTAAATCTACCGTTAGTGAGGTGACATGTGATCCAAAGCATCCCAGTCGTGACGATTCAATTAGTTTTTGAATTAATTATATTCATTATTCATTTATTTCTAATTTTTATAAATCACATTTAAGTTTTAATTTATTATATATCGCATCTGGTTCATTGCATTCCTAGCAGTAAGAGCGACAAAGGATTGTCTGTGCAATTCAGATCGAAAAACATTTAACGGTAAGATATTTTCTGCACGTTTGTCACAATTGTAATTGGTAGAGCTGAAGTCGATAGAAAGAACACGAATTTTGTCGGGATTTTAAATGCAAAAAGTACTTATGTTTGTCGTTAATAGCTATATACTATGGTCACTGCGAGCGACGTTTGTTTTAGATGTTGCGATCGAGAATGATAATAATCACTGTTATTTGATAAAGCAGCTAGCTCTGCCTTCGTCGTCATTTGTTGTCTTGACTGCTACGGACAAGTCTGTATCACTGTTGCATACGGAATCTGTTGGCTAGTGGCAAGAGAAATTCTATTTAGAATTCATATCTGCCGTAGTAGCAGGGTTACAAAAAAAGCACCCCCCCCAAAAAAAAACGAAAAAAAAACTTGCTGATAAGATCCTGTTTATCAAATGTCTGGGTGGTCAGTTTTATTTATTTATTTATTTATTTGTTTATTTATTTATTTATGTTATTAACAATTTGGCAAATTGTGTTCGTGGTTAGTTGTTTCTGCATCGGATACAGTGATTCGGGTTCGATTTAGGACCGTCAAATATTCATGATACAAAAGTATCACACACGATATATTTTTCTTATATGCAAAATCAAAGCCGTTTCGGTTTTTTCACCGATCTATACATCTTTCGGTGATATATAGCGGCGAAAGAATCACAATCATAAATAAAAGCAAACATACATGATGCATTCTTTCATGTATTCATATGTACGTACACTCAGACTAACATATATGATGCATGCATACACATCACACATGCAGACACACACATGCAGGCGCGCGCGCGTGCACACACACACACACACACACTTATATGTACATATGATATATACGTTATTTCATTTTAATCATTATGATTTACAAAAGGGGTCTCTTTCTTCCCCCTATCTCTCTGTTACATAACACGTATATATATACATTATATATATATATTATATATATATATATTATATATATATTTGATAAATAAATTCAAAAAAGGATAAAACACTTTTACAAGAATTTTATCAACAATCCAGTGTGTAAAAAACATTCATGTGGATTCAATAGATTTTGCTCTCACCTATTTTTCATAAGTTCGTACAACCAAATTTCTTTGTCTATTATTTTATACTGTTCGCACCACAAAACATGCATATTATTTCTGTTGTATATCAAAGATATTTCTCTCATACATTTCAAATGTGTCTTATATGTATTTACATCTTATCCAAAATAATCATTAGTAGAAATTTATCTATCTGGGTGTGTATGGAAATATAATTTTCAGTACACAACGTAGTATATTTGTCTCGTTTACCTTAATAATCGATTTTGTGTTTCCTTTCGTGTAGATATGTAAGATTCTAAGTGAATTACTACATTTAATGTATTAAGTTAAGCTTTCTTCAAAACTTTTCAGGAAACGCTCGGCTTAATAAAATCGCATATGTATCCTCAGATAGCTTATCTACATTGCTAACTCTTCACGAATAATGAAGGCTTTCGTAAAATTTTATTCTACTTTATCGTCTGCAAAAAATGTTGCTCTTCTTTGTATTGCAAGGTTAAAATAACTAGTCACAGTGTCGAAATCTGCAACTTTTCTATCTCTATTAACGAGGTATATATGTGTTATTTTCCAGACAACTACACATAAAAGAACTGCAGGTTAACCAACGGAATATCCATATACTGAAAGTAAACTAGATATATGAAAAACTTAGCTACAGAAAATTGATGCATTTATATATATACTTATATACTTATATATATATATTTATATATATGCAGACACACACGTTCGAACACACACTCACACATGTATATACCAACATTAGCAGTGAAATCAAAATATTTAATAAAACGTTATTTTTTAACATCAAAAAGAATCTAAGGTTGGACGTATGGTCTTAGGAGATGAATCTCTAATTCGAATTACTTATAGATCAATGGTAGATTTTGAATAATATTATAAACGTAGAATACGATAGCTGACGGTGTATTTGCTTTATTAATAAATGTATAGAAAAATACATAGTGACACTCTACGTATAAGATAAATAAACTTTGTCCTCAGTAACACTGACAGCATCTTTCAAAAATTATTTCAGCATAATAACATATATATATTTCGTTAACACTTCTATTTATTTGTTTGTTTTGTTTACCATTTTGATACATCCATAATCTGACATTATATTCAAAGAGATCTTTACATGAGGTTACTATATCAAAGAAAACGAAATAATTTCTCCTACTTTGGTATAAAAGGTTTGGAAGTGATTGTTGTATGAAAATATTTCAGAAATTAGATAGCAGTGACTTCATGTCAGTGAAAAGAAAACTATATTATCTGTATGTTTAGTAAGTATTAAGATCAATAGCCATTTTTTTTCTGTTTGATAACATGTTTTCTTTGATATACATAGATGCGTACGAGAAAAGCGTGTGAAAGTTATTTAAAGGAATCAAGCAGCTTAAAACCAGTAAGATTGCCCATGATAACTTAGAATATGTGGAAAAATCAAAGACATTTCTCGGTGCAAACAATACTCAGTTTAGTGATGACATTTCATAGATGGTTTTTGTGATGAAAATATTATGAGAATAATAGAGTTGAAAGTTTTAGAAATAAGTGGAATAAGAGGAACAATAACAGGTAAGGTTATTTGACTGCAGCCTGATTCGCAGATTATAAATATCCACAAATTACAGCGATGAGAAGTTTGGGTAACGGGAATATTTTTAAAAGATATATGTCAATCTTTAAATATAATATGTAAAACGTTGACGAAATTAAGCGGTCTGCCGCTTAATTTGATTGTAGGAAATATTGATTGAAAATAATCCAAATATGGATCGAAAACTGTAGATTACATTACATGAATAAGGTAAATGTAGACGTCCCTATTTGAAGCTTTCCAATCTCGGAATAAATGTTTATAGAAATTGTATCCGCAAACACTCTTCGATACACATTTATGTATGTCCACACACAGACACACACACGTGCACACACAGATACACACACTCACTCACGCATATAATTTATGTATGTATGTATGTATATATGTATGTATGTATGTATGAATGTATGCATGTATGTATGTATGTAAGTATGCATGTATGTATGTAAGTATGTATGTATATATGTATGTATGTATGTATGTATGTATGTATGTATGCATGCATGTATGTATGTATGCATACATGTATGTATGTATGTATGTATGTATGCATACATGTATGTATGTATGTATGAATGTGCATATGTATGTATGTATGTATGTATGTATGTATGTATGTATGTCTGTATAACTATACATAAGGAGTTCATGCAGGAAGAAATAGAAACGTAGCCAACAGAATTGATAATACTATAAATTACAGGACTTTAATCATATAATTATAAGTACAAAGATGTAAATGTCCCAAAGAGATATTCATTTCATACTATATGTATATTTTATACGTACATGTTACTACTACATACAAGGCGATATGAAAATGTGTCATATCAATAAAGAATAGCGCATATGCTATAGTGTCTTATGATCTAAAAGACAGAAGCTAATTTAAGAAGCTATGCATAATTAAAACACAAATCTCAAGTAGAATGTAAAGAAAGGCAATCAACAAAGAAAAACTTTTAAACTAAAACTGAAAGCAAAGAGAAATTCCATTATAGCAAATATCGTATATCGCACACGAAGAAACCAACCAATTGAAAACCCAGAAAAAAGTATCAACAGCAATATATATGTGAAATACCTAAATTTTCTAATGCTCTAAATATGTAAATTCCGAATTTAGTATTTATGTAAAAATAGAAAAAAATTAATCTCCTCCGAATGCCCTTACAAAGATAAAACTTTCTGAATAAAATACAACAAAATGAAAAAGAATACCAGGAGCGATAAGTTTCTCTTGTCTAACATTGTCTTACTACAGACTTCAATAACATCAAAGTAGCACTTACTGAAAGCTGTAACCAGATTACCCAAGAGGGAAAATAGATACTTCAAAAACTCATTAAAACAGCATGCAAAACAAAGAATAATTCTATGTAGGAACTGAATGTATAAAATGTCTGAATCTTTTATGAACTCGATTATGAAATACCGTAAATTGTTAAAAGGTAAAAGCAGTCCAGAAATATAGCAATAAATAAGTTCCCCAAATGAAAGAGAGCTGAAGGTAAGTGGTACTCACTTAAATTCAAATAATTAGGAAATAAACATGAAACGTATTTGTTATCCAATTCTGAATAATCTTTTAGCGAGGGAATGCAGAATGCAGTATATTGCTCAGTGTTACAGAAAATTTTAACCAGATACATTGACAATGAGGAAACAGTTTTTAGAAATCCTAATGAATGAAAGGAAACACCACAGCTGACCAATTGCAAGAAGAAAATGACAAGAGAAATATTGAAGTAGAAATTATTCACTATAGAGGAAATTACAAAGCAGCTGAGTGACATAGTGCATTTAACATGTTAACATATGCAAAATGTGTTTCAAAATGTTTTAATACTCACAAATCAAATGGAATCACAAATTTGAAAATCTAGTGGACTATAACTAAAATATGAAAACCTTTAACATAACAATAAACGAGAAATTCAAAAGCATTTCTACAAAAGTAAATGCCATATTCACTCGAATAATTATATACAGGTCAAATATGATTTTCCTTTTTAAATACTATGCCTAACAGAAGACGTTAGAAAAAAAAATATGGACATAGTTTTGATTGAGTTCATAACTAAAATTATTTCTACAATATTTTTAAGTAATGGACAAGAAACATCTAACTCATACACTTTTAAGGTCAATACTGAAAAGTAATCAATACATTAAACATGACCTGAATGACGTAAAGTAATTTTCCAGGCATAATTAGGAAAAATTTCACGAATGTGATTCTGATGAAACTTTTCAATAGCTTCTATTCTATATGACAGTTTGACATTTAGATGCAGACTGGACAATTCAGAAGCACAAGAAAAAACTATGAAATAGCAACAAATATCTTATATATATATATTTATATATATATCTGTGTGTGTGTGTGTATGTGTGTGTGTGTGTGTGTGTGTGTGTGTGTGCGCGCGAGTATAATCAAAATAAGCAACAAGGATATCCAGAGTTAATGCAGTAAGATAAAT
>JARUKP010000992.1:0-10169 GCA_029874955.1 Octopus insularis
CCTTGGTCTCCCTCTTCTACGGGTTCCATTTACTTCAAGTGTACAGCACATCTTTATACGTCCACCCGACTGCATTGCAGTCTTCTTTCTTGCATGACACACTTGATTCCTTCCACGTTCACTGTTTCTCTCAGCTCGTTTGTGCTTTGTCATTTATACACATTATCATTACACATCCAGTGGAGCATGCTCACTTCACTCCTTTCTTGCCTTCATAGATTTTCTGCATTCAAAGCCCATGTCTCACTTTCATGTAGCATTACACTTTGCATGCAAGTATCATACAATATGCCCTTCCACACTGAGGGAGAAGACATTTGTTGCCAACAGAGGTAATAACTCCCTGAGCTTTCTTCAACAAGTTCTTACTTTGGCTGCTTTGCTTTCAGAACACCTAACCTGTCTATTAATTAGGTTTCCTAGATAACATTAACTACCAACTACTTCTGCAGAACTTTCTGGACATTAGATGGAGCTGATATTGCAATCATTCTTAGTACTTAATGCTTCTGTGCTCTTGCTACATGTGAACTTGACCTTGTCTCTTGGTCTGCCTGTGATTCCAATATACCTCTTGTGCATCTACAGTTTACACTGAAAACATCATCTAAAATTCCTTCTTATTCTGTTTCTACATACCAAGCAACACCTAAAGTTAGCAGGGCCCTATTCTGCTTACTAATATCTTAGTCTTTACTAAATCCACTTCAAGGTTTTTTAGTTTCAGCACTGTCTCCAAATCTAGAATTTCTCCTCTAATTCTACTACAGGTTCAACCACAAGAGCTATTTCATCAGCATAAAGAAACTACCTCAGGAAAATGGTCTTAAATTCCTCTGCTATCGCAGAATAGGAGGAGAAGGAGGATTGAACTCTTGTGTACTTTCACTTTCATACTAAGTTCATTTCTATATTTATTAGTAACCCTTACGCTGCTAGCTGCAACCCTGTGCATAGCTTGCATAGCTCTCACAGTCCCTCCAAGCTTTCTCAATGACTACCAGGTCATAGAGTGAAGAATCTTATTTAAGGCTTTCTCTAGATCAACAAAAGCCAGGTATAGGAGCTTATTCCTGGTTAGTTGTCTCACTAGAAGGATGGCATCAGTATAGAACACAACATAATTAATTCCTGAAGCATGTATAATGTAGCTAACTCTACAGTTATATGTTTGAAAGCTCTTTAGCTGCAGAGATTAAAGTGATGTGAAAACTTTCTCTCAATATCTGTAGTAAATAGAGAAATAATTGGGAATCTTCTTACAGATCTGTTTTGGGATAATGATTCCTTTCAGGGAAGATGTACAACTATTCTTTAGCTATCCAACGAACTTTCAGTCTGAATCAATATATATATATACATACATACAGAGAGTGAGTGAGTGAACAATAGCTTATCAGAATACAACGTTAACAGCTGTTCTGGTTTGCATAAAAAGGCATTAGTCAGGTATGTAGTAAATTAAGTAACCAGTATTTACATAGAACGCTATGTAATTTGGAATATCTGGACTATGAATGAAGTAGACAACTTTTTAATGTGCCCTCTTCATTTCTTTCTAGTTTTCAAAAATTCTTTGCATTTAAGTGCTCTGTTTTACAATCATTTTGTAATGGACTTTGTACATAAGCATCATACACTTTGACACATTCACACACACACATTATAACAAAACTAAGTAATTTTGTAATTTTAAAATGTGCTCTGTTGACGGCATTCAGAATATATCTGTCTTATTGGAAAGTGGAAAGGGTCTAAATTTAAGGTGAAAGTCAGATAAAAACCATAAATTTCTAGCTCTGTTTCTATGCTTTGAAGGTGTGGTGGGTTGCTTACATGAAAAATCATAGAGGTTTTTTTTACATGTAAAAATCTTTATATGGAGCACCTAATTATGGTAATGAGAATCAATCTTAAACATAGTATTATCCAAGGATACTGGTTAGATATTCTAATCATCTTTCCAACAACAACTTAGGACACTTTTTTGAATTCCATGAAGCTAACACTTGTGGACATGCTTACAAAATAAAAATAATAATAAAAAAAAAAAAAACAACACAACACATAAATTTTGCAAAACCAGTTTTGGACGCCCAGAATTGTTAAAGCATAGAATAAACTACCTGCGTCAGTTGTTAGCTGTCGAGACACAGCATTCCTCAAAACTTCCATTCTTCCTAGAATCTGCCAACAGTACACATAATATCCCTCTACCCGTTTCTTCTTCCATTTTATCCCTAAGACTTTTTCTCTGTTCGCGTCCTGTGCATATTCTATGTACCGTTCATGCAGCTTTGGTTACTTTTTTCTGATGAGTTGTGCACCTGGGCACTGCATACAATAAATTCATTATTTAAGTACAGGGTAGAACAAAGAGGACGGAAGCTTTTGAAAAATTCACAAAATCATTAATTTTAAACTGCAAACAATTTTTTTATTGGCATCAATGTGTTCGCATTGAATTAGCATTTGTGAAAATTAAGTGTAAAAAAACAACATCCATTATATGGAATCCGTTCATAGACTTTGTAGTGATGCGAAATTATGGCCGCCATTTTAAGAAGCGCGATCTACGCATGCGCAAGGGACTTGCCTTACCGGAAGCCCCTCGAGTGCGCATGCGTAATAACCAGTATTTAAAGTCTTTCGCACGTTTATTCGACCACTCTCTCTTTGCTTCAAAGTCGTGGTAGACACAACAACTGGCATGCGTTAACCAACACAGAGGCGACCCTGCTAGCAGATACCACGTTATGTAAAGCCAAGCAACCAAAAAATAAAATTTATTTATTATGATGTTATTCTTTAACCTCGACGTTTGTTCTCTTTTTCATCATAGATTTATTTGTATGGGATAGAGAAAGACTAATGTCTCTATCACTATTACTATTACGCCGAGACCTATAACATTATAAAGTGTTTTGCTCAAGAACACAACGCGTCGCTCGGCCGAAGAATCGAAACCACAACCTTACACTCATGAGTCCAACACCCTAACCACTAAGTCACGCGGGTTCACATTAGAATTTAATGGGGTTTTTCGTTTTTTTTTTTTTTGTTTTTTTTTTCTAAATTATGAAAAGAACCAACTCGTATGCTGCAACTGAAACCACATGATCAACGCAAACCATTACCCATCGATTGTCTGTGCACAACGTTCAAGTTGTGTGACACTACATCGATCACATGTAGCTGTGTTGGTTATCATGCGCCAAGATGCGAATCACAGAATTGCTTTTTCGGTGATGTTCCTTGCTAGATATATATTAAATCGGAGCAGTACACACCTCAGCTGCTTAAGATACCGCTTGAAAATACGGTGTCCAGTTTTTTTTTTTAAATCATGGAGAAAGTTACAATTTTAGCAAGGCAAAAGAAAAAAAAGGTGTAATTTTGTTTAAACACTGTAAACAAATATGAAAACAAAAATATTTTCAACCAATTACTAACTACATGACTTGCACAGAATTTATATACGATGCCATTACTCATATGTGAAAAGAAGAAACCTTTAATTCAATTTTTAAGACAAGGAAACAAAATAAATTGAAGTCAGTCATCTATTGGACAGTACATGACATACATAGATCGTGGCGTTACGTTCATATTCAGTATTTTTAATGTTTATGACTAAGACAAACATTCCAACCGACGCAGGCGTGGCTGTGTGATAAGGAGTTTGCTTCCCAACCACATGGTTCCAGGTTAGTCTTTGAGCAAGTGTCTTCTGCTTTAGCTTCGGACCGACACGACCAAAACCTTGTGTAGAGATTTGGTAGACCCAAACTGAAATACCCCGTTGTGTGTGTGTGTGTGTGTGTGTGTGTCTCTGTGTGTGTTTGTTTGTTAAATAAAATGCGTATGTGTATGGATGCATATATATACGCGTGTGAGTATGCGGTCCTATATAATACTGCATATACACATTTATATGTATGCGTGTGCGCGTATATCTCTCTATATATATTTCTTTCTCTGACTGATTTATCAGTCTCCTCTGTCACTTTAGCTAGTATAATCTCTGACCTTATATAAATGCCTACGTCTATTTTTAGAAACTTGACCATTATATTTTCTTACTCTTACTTTCCTTTTTGAGGTTTACTACTCACTTTTGTACCCCACTCCTTACCACATTCTTTATTTATCCCTCCACCTTCACCTTAGTACCTTTCAAACATATCACCCCACTTCACACGTCTCACACACATTCCTTTCTTACATTCTTATCTCTTCCTTCTATCCCTCCTTCCATTCCTTTTTCTATTGATAGCTCTCCTCTCCCCACCCCTCACAATATCTTGACCATCATCTAGCACTCCTTTTGTCATATTCTCTTCCTTTCTACCTTTCTTCCTTCTTTCCTCCCCCAATCCTTTTGACCAATACCATTTTTCTTCCTCCTAACATACTTATATTTATTCTCTTCTCTCTACTTCCCCCAACCAGTATAGTCTCAAAATTTCATTTATACTAGGAATTAATACCTGCACACTATCCCATTTCTAATAACGAAATATGAACTCCTCTCGGAATTTACATACTATAAACAAGAAGCCTTTTTACCCATTTTATACAGCACATTCCTTGGATAACGGAATAGCAACTTTAACATCCAACATATTTTCATTCTTATTTTCCTTCTCATATTTCCCTTCATATTTCCTTTATCTCTTCCTTTCCAAAATAACTTCTTATATTGAACTCTACTATTTCTTTCTAGTTAACTCTCTCATATCGTCTGTGATGATGGGATATCTTTTATATCCCTGAAACAGCTGTAAGACTACCTTTCTCTTTATAAATACCTTAGAAATATCACACTGCCTTGGCCTTGTTATATCATTTTATCATCTATATATACATATGTATATATGTCATATATATATAGGAGTTGTTGTGTGGTGAGTAGTCGTCAGGGTAAGTCGTTTCTTTTGTCCTTCGAGCTGGGTGGGAATTTATTGTTTTCTTGTTTTCAGTAAATTTCTGCCTAGCTCTGGGGTAATTTCGTCTGCTTTTGGCGACTTTTAATTGTTGCTTGCCTTAGCGAGCAAAAATATTGTGTTTCTCATTCGTAGTTATTGGTGGGCATGTTTGAGTCGCCATAACGGCGGACTGAGAATTTTTTTGAAAACTTTTTTGAGTAAAATTCTGTGTGGCGTTTTTTCGCCAAATAGCTTGTGCATTCTGGTGGGCGTATTTCGCAAGAAAAAGTTATACCCTGTGGATTTTACCCTGTTGAGTTTACCTAACTGGAGTACAACCGAGAAGAACCCTGACTATTGGATTTACCTGGTTGGAGTATTATACAGAGCCTAGGATTCCCTGTCTGTTCTATTTGTGTGCATTGATTTATTTTTATTTTTCCCTTCTCCCATTTTTTCTTTCTTTCTAAATTTTGGTTCCTTCTTCTTTTTCTCATTATTTTAATTTCAGTTTTTTTCCTTCTTTTTTTATCTTGTTTTTCTTCTATTTTTATTCGGTCTTTATTTTTGGGGAATGTTTTTGTGAACTGTTTTTGAACTGTTTTTTTTTCTTGACATGGCAGAGAAGGAACTTGAAAAAGAAGAACCCTGTCTTGGAGTGGGAAACTATCCCACCCAAGCAGTGATTAAAAGATATGGAGGAGAGGATAGTAGTGGTTAGAATTTACTCTAAAGTTCTTGATACCATCACCATCTTCCCAAAGCTAACTATAGAAAAAGAACTGAAAGACTATTTGTCCTCTGTAAAATACATATCCCGCGGTGTCAAACATGAACGGTGTGGTTGCTATTTGACACCCCGGAGGAGGCTCCCAATTTTACGAGCCGGTCCTTAGAGGGTAACGAAATTCTGTTCCTCCCGTCGTACTGCGGGAGGAAATTAATAAGAGCCTGGGTATGTGGATTATCCCCAAGCAACGAGGCGGGCTGGATTGAAGATACCATCCGACGGGGCCTGGGAGATAGTGGGCCCAAACTCTTAAGTTTAAGGGTATCGCCGGCGGTCGATTGGTTAGGGTCAAAAGCGATTTTACCCTGTGGACCTCATCGGCCGCAACAGATCTAGTCTTTCCAGTTATTTTTTTAATTGCTGGCTGCAGATATCCGGTGATACTTGAGGGACGCCCCCCCACCAAGTGTCACTCGTGCCTGGAGCCAGGTCATATCAAAAAGAACTGCCCCAAGGACCATGGTAAGGTCCTGGAACAGTTACTGGAAGCCACCTCCCCTACCCGGTCAAAGGGAGAGGTGAATGTGGTTAGTCTCCTCAACCCAAAAAGGATTAAGAAGGAAGAAAGCGGGCAACAATGGTTGTCCGCCGAAGGACCCTAAGGCTTCGGGAGGCGGGGGAGACACTCCGGACAAAGTGGAAGAGCTCCACTCTCCCGAAGTCAGGAAGAAAAGGAAAAAGAAAGAAGTACGGGTCATTGCAGGTCGACGATGATGTGTCATCTGCATGTCCCGAGGGTCCGTCAGTGGGAGTTGTGCCACTGACGGGGGAAGAGCCTTCGTCGGTGGGAATTGTGCCACCGACGCTGGAAGAAACGACCCCACCCTTAAAGAGGAAGAATTAGTTATCTTCTTCTACAAGGGCGGGGAGGTGAAAAAATTATGGGAGGAACACAAAGAGACAGTGGATATGGCCACGGGATCTGAATGGCCTCCGCAGATAGCTGCCGAGGTCATAAGGTTTTCCGTGTGAGAAAAGCTGAAAAGACTGAAAGAGGAATGTCGCATATGACCGGGTGGCCATAACATGACATGCTTTGTACATGAATGAGGCATGGGAAATGGCCAACATGGGAAATGTGCCAACACCTAAATTCTAGCATCTCACTAATATGCAGAGTGGATGAGAAGAGTTTCTTGAGAGGACCAATATCTCAATTTTCGCAACACTAATTCTCATCCCTACAATGCAGCACTCAGCAGCGAACCTATTCAATATATGTTAGAGATCACCTTTTGATGAATCATGTCATCTACAAATATCAACCGATCGATCCTACAACCAACAATTGTGATACCACTTAGACAACGGTTGTGCATTTCAATCTAGTTCATAAAAATTCGCACAGTAAGTTAAAATATCTTTTATCTTTTACATGTTTCAGTCATTAGGCTGCGACCATGTTGGGGTACCGCCTTGAATAATTTTTAGTCGAATGAATCGAACCCGTACTTATTTTTTAAACCCTGGTACTTATTCTTTTTTTTACCGAACCGCTAAGTTACGGTGGCGTAAACATAAGCGGTTGTCAAGTGGTGGTGGTAGGAGAAACAAATACAAAGACACACACACACTCACACGCACGTACACACACACACACACACACACACACACACACACACACACACGACTGGCTTCTTTCAATTTCCGTCTACCAAATACACTCTTAAGGCTTTGGTCTGCCCGAGGCTATAGCAGAAGACACTTGCCGAAGGTGGCACGTGGCGAGACTGAACCCGGAACCATGTGGCTGGGAAGCAAACTTCTTACCACAAGGTCAGGCTTGCTCCTATTATGTTTAAAGTTTAAAATTTAGAATAAAATATAAGAATATTTTGTTTTATTAATCCTACATATAGAGTTATGAATAACCTGTTTTTCAAGATGTTAAAACATTATTATAGGTTTTCTAATTCTTTAAATTAGACTTTTAGAAATCTATAGTAGAAGTAGAAATACCTCTTTCGGCGTACAGAGAAGCCACTGCTCAAGATAATTAACATCTGCGAAATATTTTGTTATAAATTTTCTCTAGCAAATGTTTTTACTTGCATCCATACAAGCAAGCTTGTTATACATATCGTGGCTTCATAATATGAATATTTCATAAAAAAAAAGCATTCATATTAATCCATTTTATAATTACCACCTCCATATTCATACATTTCCGGATTATCTACAAATAAATATATATATATATAAATATATATAAATATATATATATATATATTTATGTCGACATTAACGATAAATATATATAAACAATTACATTGATTTGATTGAACAGGAACTTTCGGTCACGGGAAACTTGACATTCTCAAATAAGAAATAGTTTACCTCGAGTTATCTCCGTACAAATGTCGAACTACAGCGTATATCGATGCTGGCAAAACAGGTACAACTAGATAAAATGAATAAATGAATAGATAATTAAAAAAAAATAAGCAAAATAAAATCTCCATTTACTTGCAAAGGTAACATACTGGATATGAAACTTAACTCGTATATATATTTTCTCTTTTCTTATTACCACAAAGAATACATAACATTAATTTCTCGAAATAGTTTTCAAAGCCAACACAGTATTTTAAAGAAGGACGAGAAAAATTTCCCTTATCTATTCACTGATGTTTACCCTCCAAATTTCCCACATTTCAGTACAAGGATAATTTTTTCAAATGGTGTTTATACTTTAGATATCTTTCTGTTTTTCGAAGTTCTAACGCCAAATTAAACTATTAACCTCACTAGAGGAAACTACGAAAGAAAGCAGATCAGAATTTAATAATGTCCATTGCCATAGTTATGAATTCCGTTGCTTTAAGCTCTAATCTTTAGAACCCAAGTCCATGATTATCATGATCAATCATTTTCTTTCCTTTTTTTTTTATTATATCTGAATCACCCATCTTCCTTCTCTGAAGAGGATGAAATGCTTTTATATGTATGCTGTTTATATATGAACGTTTATCATCAGGAAAAATACCATAAGGCATTTTGTCCGATAGTCTAACAATTCTACCGTAAGACAAAATCCGTATTCAGTTAGGGCATTTCATTATATCTGAATTACCGATCTCTCCTCTCTTAAGATTTAATTATTTTAATTAAAGGACAAAATGCTTCTATACGTATGTTGCAAATATATAAACGTGTTTTGTATTGTTATAAGTAACAGTGTTTGAAAGAAACGGTGGGATGTATTTGTATTGCATTGCGTTTCAAGGATAATTGACACATGGCATATTTCGTAGTATCCCCAGAGAAGATACTAAATCAGCCAAGCGAGCAAGCAGACATAATAAAGCCAAAGCTTATGATTTCTAGGTGAATGGATAGAGAATGTTGATAGTAGCAAACAGAAATGAATGAAAGAGCTTACCCCATCCTAATACACAGCAGACTTTTAAGAGGTAGTGTTCGATTGTGAAGGTTTGTATAATGACTACATTCATGAAGAGACCTTCACAGAACATCCAGTAGTAATTACACGTTGTCATATACTGTGTTAACACATGAACCAAGCGGCACCAGAACTGCAAAATACATCTTTTGAATTTTACACTTTATTTGACACTTAAAGATTTGTTTTTATAAAGAACAAGAAAACTCGCTGTAGCATTCTAAGGAAATTATCGCACACATAGGATAAAGCTGCATCACTTGTTGTATACTTACGCCCCACCCCTACTTCGCCACAGGCCAGGAATTTTGATTGGTTGATTCTTTAAAAGCATTATCAAAGATGTGATATCTTATTTTCATTGTCCCTTCTGATCCTAAAACTCCAGCATTGCCTATAATAAAGGTTTCAAATTTTGGCACAAGATCTGAAATTTTGAGGAAGAAGACTAGTCGATTACATCGACCCCAGCACTCAACTAGTACTCATTTTATCGATCCTAAAAGGAGGAAAGGCAAAGTCGACCTCGGTGGAGTTTGAACTCAGAACGTAAGGACGGACGAAATGCTGCTAAACATTTTACATTGTTTTGCCATCTCGCCGCCTTCACAGTCCTAATAATAGGACGGAAACTATTTCCAACTTTTGTTGAGGTGAGTGACATGCAGAGATTTAGTAGTAAATATTCACGACCCTTTCTGGAACCACAAAAGGTGAAAAAGTTCTGTGTAAATACACTTGTTCGGATCTCTCTCTTTCTCTCTCTCTATTTGCTCCCTCTCTCCCAATCTTTCTTCCCCCTATCTCATACGTATATACATATGCAATTCTATCTCTTCCGTGTTGCAGACGTACCAAAGGTATGCAGCCGTAAAAATTGATTTTTTTTTTCCAGATGTATATTAGACCAGGGGTTTTCAAACTGTGGTCCGCGGACCACAGGGGGTCCGTAAGGGCAAAACAGGGGTTCCGTGGACAGCAAATACTTTTTATGGGCAATTTGATTTTATACATGTTTTTTAATCGAAATCTTTTAATTGACAATAAA
>JARUKP010000993.1:0-10165 GCA_029874955.1 Octopus insularis
TTTTGAAATATAAATACAGTCCTACCCTATCGTGGCGATTTTTGTATTCGTTTGGTGTCAGCGGAGGACATCCCGAGACGAGATGGTCTATTGTTTCATCAAATTTATCGCAGAATCTGCATTTGAAACCATTATTATTATTATTATTATTATTATTGTTGTTGTTGTTGTTGTTGTTGTTGTTGTTATCATTTAGTATTCAGGCGGCAAGCTGGCGAGATGTTTAGCGGCCTTTCACCCGTCTCCACATTCTCAATTCAAATTCTTCCGAGGTCGACTTTGCTTTCAACCTTTCGGGGTCGATAAATTAAGTACTAATGAAACACTGGGGTCGATGTAGTTGACTAGTACCCTCTCCCAAAATGTCAGGCATTGTGCCTATAGTATTATCATTGTTGTCGTTGTTGTTGTTGCTGTTCTTGTGAATATTGTTATTATGTATCAAGACATGATCATTATTTTCCGTTTGAGTACGTACACCCTGCTGCTTGGTTAACTATATTCTGTTTTTGCTCGTTTTCTGTTCTATTGCATTTTTAGATGATGTGTTGCGTGAGCTGTGTCATTATTGAAAAAAGATTGTGCAGAGGTTGGCTGCTGAATATGATGTGCTCACATAGAAATTGGACTGCGCTGAGTGGGATTAATTTTGAACTATATGCCCTGATATAGATATTTTGATTCGTTCATGTTTATCATAATATTTTTTTTCTCATCCTGAGCGTGTGGAATAGTATTTATATGTAACATCTACTATAGTTTGTTGTGTTTTGTTTGGTATTCTGTTATTATTTTAGTGTTGTATTGGTATTTTGTGCAGAATATAGACTGTATCAGTTCTGCTATTTTATTGGGTGGTTATTGTACAACGTACATATTGTATTAACTCTGTAATAGCATTATATACCTATTGCACAGAATAAATGATGTGGAGGTTGTGCTATAATATTGGGTAACGATTGTGCTATTTATGTAGGAAGTGTAATACGCAAGTTGTCCTATTGAACTGAAATGTTTTGCAAAGAATATGAGATGTTTGTAACAAGGCTATTATTTGCAGTGTTTGTAAAGTTGTGTATAAACTCTGTCATGGCTTTTGTGTTTTGCTCATGTGCTGTTTTGTGCAATAATTATTAATGGTAGTTTTCACATTGATTTTTCTGTTTCCTACTCCTTAAACTTCGACAATTTCTCACCTTGTTTTCAGGCAACGTTTTCATCAAATGGGACTGTGATGTCTATCAGAATAATATATCCTTTTTCATTCTTTGCGTATGATATAAAAGCAAGTAATTTTATTCTGAATAAAAAGGAATGCCTCATAATTATCTTAGCCAGGTTATTACAATGTACTGGGTCTGAAGGATGATTATATCTCTTCCTCTCAGTTTTCACGTAGACGTGTCGGCACAATGTCATTCATGTAAAATTCTGG
Organism: Octopus insularis; assembly: GCA_029874955.1. Taxonomy (NCBI): domain Eukaryota; kingdom Metazoa; phylum Mollusca; class Cephalopoda; order Octopoda; family Octopodidae; genus Octopus; species Octopus insularis. The sequence continues at coordinate 1,436 of JARUKP010000993.1, forward strand.
GCAACTAGATCTAATCAATTGCTTCTTTGTGATGGTTGCACAGTCTAAAGCTGACAGTAGTCTCATGTTTCAATAATTGTTTTGTAGAGTTTGTCTAAAACAAATCACAGGCAACTAAAATCAGACATTACAGTTTTACTATAAATTCATAGGCTCATCAGCCATTATTGGGCTTTAGGCTAACTTACATTCTTTGTGTGTGTGTGTGTGTGTGTGTGTGTGTGTGTGTGTGTGTGTGTGTGGTCTTACAGAATATTGGATACGCAGTTATTTCACTCCATTTTTTGTTGCTTCTTCATAGCTAAAAGCGCGTTTTCGTTGCCATATATATCTATCGTGCACTCTGTTTCCTTATATGCAGAGATGAGTTTGTCTTGTGTATTCATAATTTACGCTTTTCTTGCTTCCACGAATTTTCTATTCCCACTTTATTTATTTTGTGTTCAATATTCATTGGTACAATAGCTTACCCTCCTGAGTTTGAATGTGCTATTAACGTGAGAGAACTAATTTGGTCACATATAAATACTACAGAGTATTTCAGATTCTTACGTAATTTGTTCGTCCCAAGCCTGATGACATAAACATATACCTACGTGCGCGCGCATACACACATATGCACACACTTACATGCACACACACACAAACACTCGCACACTCACACACACAGACACAGACACAGACAGACAGACACACTCACACACACGCACTCACACACTCACACACACGTATATACCAATCGCCAGCCTGCCATATATAATGGCATTACCCTGAGTGTCCGTACTGGTCATTCTAAGACTATAGTTGCAGATATTTGTCCTAAGTTTCGTCTGACGAGACTATCCTAGTAAGCGCTTGTTCGTCGTCTCGTATGGAGGCATCCAACTCGAATCCAAAGTGCTTTAGATTGAACCTGTTAACCATAAAGCTATGTTACAGAATGCGTAAACGTACACTTTTGCCTCATGATTGGCTATTTTGGCTGCAGCGCACAGCAATGTAATATTTCAGTCACCAACTGACGCATACTTACACACCCCTACGTATCCACCACTCCACACAAATCACACATTTTTCTTGATTTCTGCCAGGAAATATTGAGCTCAGTAGTTTATGAAGGATAAGGCGAGACCGAAACGGTCTTGCCTTTCTAAGAATATTTAATAGCCTAAGGATTGTATTGAATGGCTTCGAAACCAGGTTACTGATTCAACTATCCGGAAGCTTACTTTTTCAATTATAAGATCACCATATAAACATATACTCAGAGAAACACGCTTGCAAAGAGACACAGATACATGCATACACATACGCATAAACAGCAACAACAGAAATACGGCTTATGTAGCGATAAATGTTCAGAATGTGTATTTTTATCCATTTTCTTGAAAAGGAAATATTTTTGATCGATTGGTTTAAAGGTGCGTGCTGCAATAAATCGATATTAGCAGTACGATGTCGATGGTGATGACATTAATAACAACAACTGCAAAATAATGATGATAACATCCTTGAAAATATGATTTCTATTTCATTACACTTCAGTGACATTGAAATAACTTGATTGATAACGAAGAGTTAGGTTAATTCATCTTCACATTAATACTAGAACGATATTTGAACTCTATTTATTTTGTTAAGGAGTTGAATGTTTTGATTTTCTTAGTTTTGATGTGTGTTGCCCAGCAACATATTTGTTTATAAAGATCAATAGATAGAAGAGATGTCTGTAAAGAATAGCAGACAATATTGAAAATATTCTCTCATCAGATTTCTTGCTGATTTTTAAGATTTGTTTTCGCTTTTTTTCTGTATTTTTCTTTTTTACTAGGTCTCATCTTCAGTTGGGTACCATAAATCATGTATGCAATATTTTCTGATGAAATTACTACTTACGCACATAATCCGACGTATGGCTGCCAAGAGAGTATAAAAGAAATTCACACAATTTTTAATTTAGATTATACAGAACCAGAAATAGTGATGATGGAGGATAGTATTATTTTAATATTCTACGCATCAAATTGATTCAAGTTTCTAATTGGAAATATTCCCAAATTGCAAGCGACTATGAAATAAATATTTTATCGCAGAATATTTCCAACTTAAATAAATTTCATCCATTTTGATTCTTTTGACGAAATTCATTCATTTCAAACTTTAGAACTGAAGTAACATTTAGAGCTAGAATCAAATCCCGTTTGTCAAATTCTATAATTCAATAGAATTATAGAATTTAATAAATTAACGGATTCTTTTCAATATTGGCAACAGACACTCAGTTTTCCTTTGTATTCTTTTCTGATCGATTTAACTTCAAGTAATGTAGTGAAGTCCATTGTGGGACAGTTCCATTTTTTTTTTGCCACATCTTTAACCAAACCTTTGTAAGAAAAACACGAACTTAATAACCTTAGTTTCTCCTAGAAATATAAAGTTTACCGCAAAAGTAAAATATAACGCTTGAATAACAGATTATTCTAGTATTTTATTCAAGAGAATAATTCTCAGTGGAAATTCTAAAATATAATTATTAGTTTTACTTTAAGATTAAAAAGATGAATCTAAAGGAAAACATGAATTAATAAATTGAATACTATAAAGCTTACTACAAAGCTTCATCTCCTAAACATTTTGGAAACCTTAAGATCTTGCGACAATCGACTATAAAATGTCAAGCTTAAGTTGCCAGTTTATGAAAAGGCTTTGTTACATCTGATATCAGGTCAATACTGTCCAACGTAGTATGCTCACGATTTGAATAAATGAATAACTAACATTTTAAAGAAAAAGTCTCTCTATAGTGTCTATAAAATCTTTCAATTATATCGAGGACATGAGGGATATGAAAGGATTGAATTAAGGTTAGAGGAAACACTATAGAATTGAAACAAAGTGAAGAGAGACAAAAGATAGGTTATCGAAATGGGTGAAAATATCTTGACGTATTCCTTCGTAAAATTTAATAAGAAGACCCTAAGCTGGCAAAGTTATTAGCACGCAGAGCAAAATACCTTTACGTTTTGGGTTCAGACGCTACCGGGGCCAACTTAGCTTTTCATCCAATAAAATAAGTACCTATAAAATAAATACCAGTTGAGCACCAGGGTCGATGTCACCGACTTACTCCTCTCCTAAATTGCTGCTCTTGTGCCAACATTTGAAACCAATACTTAATGATAAGAATAAAACGGGACAGAATTTGTAACAACTAGCAGAAAACCATTGTAATGCTATCTTCGAATGATTGGATTTTGTCTAAACGAAAAGTATCGTAATTATACCTTCCCAAATGTTATCCCTTATCACGTTGATAAGGACTGAAAGATGACACCAACAATAAGATATAGTCAGTTTTAAAAGTTTGGCGCATTTTGTGTGAGGATTTTGTACAATATGCATATTGCAAAACCTTACACACAATATTTTATGCCAAATGTTATTACCCTAGCTTTTGATAATCTTCTATATTTGTTTCTTGTATATCTATGTTTCTAAATGGGAGAATTTTTTGGTAGTCATGAATAATAATGCTAGAAATCTCATATCCTTTATATTTACTCAAGGTTTCATCAGCACACTCTCCTATTGGACAAAGAACACAAATAATTCTGTAAAAATCGTGTAACTCAATTAGATATCGGGAATTGAAAGATATCATTAATATGTCAGCCAGTAAAAAGAGGACAACAGTACCGATTAATCTTTATTACTGATAACGATTACTTGGTCTCTATATTTACTATTAAGTAGCGCAGTTATAATTTGTTATTGCAATGAATACTAATCACAAATGAAATCGGTATACTGACCGGCCAAGTGTAAATATTTTATCAACAGTTATAAACAGTCGAACAACAGTTGACACAAGTCAACTAGCAACGAATTACTCACATTTAGAGGACGGACATTTTGAAAGTTACGTAAGTAAAATAACAAGAAAAAGAAACATCCGAAAGATAGTAAAATAATTCTAAACGTTATATTCATCTATTTGACACAGAAAGTAACAACATTACTACTGACGAGTACTGTTGGTAACTCTATAACCAATTTACGTGTTAAAGTAGAATTTATATTAGTTCGTTCGATACTCGTCGCAGAGGAAACGGCAAAATAGAAAACTTGATCTTTTGATAGCTTTTCTATACAAATGGGTTTTTAAGCCTAATATTTATATGCTATTATTTATAACCTTATATGTACTCCGAGATTCAATTCCAAAAAGAATTATGATATATATTTTTTTCCTGGAATAAATTCATTGGCCTTTTTTTAATTTCATTTCTTCAAAGGAATTATTTGAAACCATCTCCATCTGTGAAAAGCGTGTTCCGTGTGACGGATGGGTGGACGGACGGAGAGAGCAACATGCCCCTTACTAAAATATAGATTAAATTAATATTAACATATTTAATGCAGTGATCATTAAAAATTCAATTACAACTAATTATACAATAATGGAAACAAATTTTTAGTCAATAATTAATATTATTTTTATAATTCTAGAAAACTCTGGAGACAAGTCCAAACATGATTTGGTTATTATTAGTCATCATCACGAAAGCATTAGCTTTACTACAGTATGTACCAACTTAATGATGACAGTATTCTTTTAGTATTTTATTCTTTTACTTGTTTCAGTCATTTGACGGTGGCCATCTCGGAGTACCGCCTTGAAGGGGTTTTAGTTGAACATAACAATCCCAGGACTTATTTTTTAAGCCTATTTCTTATTCTATTGGTTTTTTGTTGAACCGCTCGGTTACGGGGACCCAAATACACCAACACCGGTTGTTAAATGGTGATAGGGGGACAAACAGAAACACTCACCCGAGAATATAGTGGAAGACATTTGCCCAAGGTGCTACGCAGTGGGACTGAACCCAGAACCAAGTGGTTGGGAAGTAAGTTTCTTACCACACAGCCAGTGTAGCGGTCTTTTGAATAGAAACGTTTCTACATTTAGTTTAAACGGAAGATTATCCTGTTCGTATCGATCTTGGATTATGTGCATATGAACGAATTAGTCACTTGACGATGATCGGAGATGAAAATGACCAAAATATAGTGTGCACATAAATACTTTAGATATATACTCTAAGGAAAGAATTAATAGATTGGAATATTATAATTTAAATGCTGCAGTTTGCATGACCAAGGAGTCAGTAGTTTGTTATCGGTATTGTATGAAATAATTGGTAAAAATGCGTAATTTTCGGGACATTGTTACAGAAACGGTAAATTGAATGGAAAGTAAATTTGACATGGTTTCTTATTTTGCACGACCGTGATCGTATCATTCGGTGCGGAATGCTATTTCTCAAATTGTTTTGCCAAAAATTTACTATATAACCATGGATGTTTTATCTGCAATAATGAAGAGAGTAGAGCCACAACCAATATGCCCTGGTTTTTCTTTAAGATTTAAAGTTAAGATCTATCTTGTACTGATTTAAAGGAATAATAATAAAATAAGTACCAGTTATACACCGAGGCCCTGTCAGAGTGGCACATCATTATTTTCAACAACATAAACTCGCTTCGTTTATGTCTGCTATCGTTTATCCATACACTCTCTTTTCCTTTAGTAATTTCATTTAATTCCCTCCTTCTTATACTACAAATAAAATTAATTGCCTATTTCGACTTTTCGTTTACATCAGTATGTTTGTTCCTTCACACTAATTTCGTTAAAAGAGAAAATCCGATATTTGATTCGAGTTGAAATCAAGATGTAATCAGCACAGAGATAATATCACGATTTTATTGTTAATTTCCGTCACTGATATTTCCAACGATTATCATAGTATAGGCGAAGAAGGCTTTCAGCTTAGTAGACCGACGAAAGAATTTATGAACCAAAATTAAATTTCAAGTGTGAATAGATAACTACTGAATGATCAGTAATGTGTCTGGTAAATTTGATTGGATCTTGTCTCTGACTACAGCGCATCTAAATGTTATTTGTAAGCTATGCATAAAATAAAACCCTGTTTCCAACGCCGGCAGCATTTAAAGCTCACTGTTGATCTAATCATGGTGACCTTGCGTGACTGATTCAGAAAATGATGCATCAATTTGAAGATGAAAATAAAGTTGATGTCATGCTGATTTATGAGCGAACCAAACGACGGAGATATGATGGCAAATACTTCAGAGATGCAATCAATACAAATGACTTGCCATGTTCTTTATAGGAATAACGAAAATTTAGTTCGGAAAATTTATGAATGCCTTATATGTAACAGCTAAATCATTTTCATGGATGGTTTCTCTTCTGGAGAACAAAGAAGAGCTAGTAAACGATGCGCTGTTGGTATATCTCACTGGATTTAATTATAGTTCTTTGTAAAATATCATTAATATAACTATTATTATTTCTGAGGCAATTTTCATTGCCATTATTCTCGCTGATTTTCAGTTTTTACGAGTAAGCATAATCCATGACCCGTTGCAATAACACAGCGGTCGAATAGCTAGTTTTTAGAGTGCTTTGTATATTGTTAGCATACTATTATAGAAAAACATGAAAGACACTTGCTAGAAAATTACTTCAGATATGATGGTATCTATATTAGAGAAGAACAATGCGCTATGTCACAGTATACAAAATATATCTAATAAGAGTGGGTAGCATATCGATTAAAGAAGTGTACCAAACACAGACAAAATAAAATAGCGTGTAATAGGCTTATTCTATGCGTATTATCAAATTTTAACGATAAAATGGATGAGATGCGTAGTACAATACTTGACACTCTGAAAATAACGTTATGAAATACATTTGTAAGCAAATACCACGAATATATGACAATAAAAATAGTAAATAAAGTTATTGCGAGGAATTTCATCATGTTTTTCTCCACAAGTTTTCTTTCATTTCATACTGACACCTTCATATATATTGCTATTCAAATATTCAGAACTGTGAAATCTTGTGATGAATAAGCTATGCAATAGAAGTCATGGTAGAAACAAACTGTTTTATAACAGAAAAGACTATCGAACAATTATATTCAATGTCTTTGTGAGAATGTGTTATGGATTACGCTTAGAGCTATGTCAAAAACTTGGGACTATCTCTCAATACAATGAATTATCAACCACGGTTTCTTTCAAAGATTTGTCACATGTGTATCATATACTCATTTAGCTTTCAGTTCTGCTTCTTATTCTATTTACTATTTAACAAATGACAGTTTCATGAATTCCATTCATTATAGAAGAGATAATATTTTCAGTGTCTTCAACAGCAATACTTATATTCTAAGATTTAACAAAACTCCGTTAAAAGGACAGTTAGTAACTAAAAAGTACTAATCAAGAAATTCTAAGCACAGTTGTTACTAAATATGTTCATACTAATATAACCTTATGCTACTGCATTATATAACTCACATCATATTTATTACAAGTTATTTGATCATCCTTAACTACTAAGGTCGACTTTGGTTTTCATCCTATCATAGTCGATAAAATAAATGCCAATTGAGCACTGGGGTCAATGTAATCGACTAGCCTCCTCCTTACAAAATTACAAGTTTTATGCCTGTAGTAGAAATGATTATAATGAAATATGTTCATCATTCATCTCATCACTCTAACCATTTTTACCTGTTAACTTCTATCTATTAGACCTACTTTCCTCTCCAAACTATTATCGCAAAATGTCAAATTTAAAACTCCATACTTCATATGAAGCACACCAGTTCCACTCATCCTTCTATTACTTCCAATATAAAATATTTTCAAATAGCTATAAACAATCTGACATTTTCCATAGCCAGTAGAAGCTCTCTGTTATAACGATTGAAAAATTTACAGTGATATATAGAAAGCAGTTAGACGATTTATACCGCTTTGATACGCCCAATAAATAGCATAATAATTATTGATTCAGTTGTCGTTTATTGTCACTTATCTTGAAATAAAGAAGATAATAGAATACATTTAAGTACTTTAAATTAGATGTTTTTCTTTTTACTTTATGCAAGTTATTGATTTTCAGACATCTAAGGGATGTGAACTGTTCGAAAACAACATTTATTTTTCCCAATATACTCTTTAGATAATATTTTCTCAGCTTTTTGTTTACTATGACAAAAATCTTTCTATGAAACAGAGTGTATTTCTAAGTTTTGACTTATACTCAATTATCTGTAAGAAATGAATAATTTTAATTGAATCACATGTATGCTTAATCTCTACAAAATAATTTATGTTGTGAAATATTCATTAACTTATAAACTTTATACAATACATTTTCAAACTTTCCATTCCGGAATAAAGATATATTAATTAAAAGATTTTACCATTGTTACATGTAGCTCCTTTCATCATTAATCTTACAGTCGTTAACAGAGCAATATTTCACATCTCTTGCATGACATAACTTTAATTAAGCACAGCAAGGAATAAACGATTCCCTTCAGTTGAGTGGGTCGGGGCAGGCATAATGGTGCAATGTAATATAATTCGTTCACTCAGCTTCAATCGTCTATAATGATCCGAAACTCATCAGAATACACTTTAGACAGATTTTCCGCATTCAATCAATAACTGGTCCTGGCGGAAGAAAATTATTTAGTGTGATTTACAGTAAATATTGGAATAGTCTGGAGTATACAACAGAATGCTGTATATATTTATAACTTGAAACAAATGAATACGATATATTAAATAAAAGAAAATACCAGAGGCCAGCAGAGCATATAAATATCTATATGT
>JARUKP010000994.1:0-10159 GCA_029874955.1 Octopus insularis
GTGAACTCCAACAATGTACACTATATTAAATTTAAACTGCTGATTAAAAAATATATTTTAGTATTAGATTGAAAAATTCCACATCATACATTTGAAATGCAACACATGTCAATCTGAAGAATTTTAAAAAAATATAGGTTAATAAGAAGTGAAAAAGTGGTTTCCCTGACCTTTGCAGGCTTCAATAAATTGTGTGAATTAATACCCTGTGATGTTAATTCATACCCAGCAATGAATATTTTAAAAGAATCTGTCCTGTTAACATAATAGAATCACCATCTTTTAGTATCTTTAAGTTCATTTTTTTCTGCTTATATTTTTTTTTCGTAAGATAATCAAAGGAGGAATTGACCTTTGCAGATTGGTGAGATTGATGTGGTTTATGTCTGTAGGAAAATAATATTCTAATGCAAGATCTGGGAGACATAATATAGTAGGAGTAATGAGAGGAAAAGAAACAGATGCTCCAAGATGGAGGAGGGCACGCAACTCACTAGCTCAGAGGAGTGGAGGCCACTGTTGCAGAAGAAACATTATGCTTGTAAATCAATAATTAGTGTCTTGGTGATTGAATCTTTACCAATTAGTTATAATTGCTATCTCTTTGATATGATTTAGGTTGTGTGTGTGTGTGTGTGTGTGTGTGTGTGTGTAGCAGCAGCATCACCATGTTGTTAGCAGTAATCCAATGTGGGTTTCGCTTGAATGTAACAGAAGATCAGCACCCAAACAGAGCTGAAGTATTTTCTTGCTCTCAGCAAGAAGTCTCATCTTTAAGATGTATCTTTGCCAACGTTACACACACACACACATGGTGTATGTGTGTGTTTGAAGTTACCATAAGAGACCATTAAGATTGATATCATGTAACAGGGTTAATGATTAACTTGATTAACTCTAGATATATATACTAACTCTTCATATTAACCAAGTAAATATCAGTTGATTGTAGTAACAGATATAGTAATTCTAAGCGAAAACCTAATGGCGTATCAATTATTATAGCTAATTCGAGAAAATATCTGTTTATCTGGGTATATTTAGTTAAGATATTTCCCCTATGATTTATTTAACAGTAAATTACATTCACCTTATTATTTTTTTCACACTATGTAGACCAATTGTCATTGGATATTTTATTGTTTTATTTTGGTAGCTATCCTATCTACCAGAATAAATTATCAAGTGCGGAACCTTATTCAGCAAGCAAATCTTCCAAAATTAAACTTTTTTTTATTGAAATGTAGAAGAAAAGACAATATTGACAAACAAGATAAATTTTGAACAAGCAAACGATGTTTGAATAATGAAAATAAAACGTCATGTTGTTGTTGCTTCACCTAGATCAGACCTGTTCAAATTGACTTATGAACCCATCTTGTATTTAGCCATAGTACATCTAGGATTACATTATTTAATATGTTCTTCATTTTTTAAAAGACTATGGTATGTTTTGGTGGATACTGACATCAGTTTCTAGAAGGTCAAGTGACCGTGTTGATTTTAAATTTTGTCATAATATATATACATATATATATATATATGTGTGTGTATGTATGTAGATGTGTGTGTTATAAATGGAAATTGTTCAATCTAAATTCATCAGTATATTTAACCATAAGGAGATAGCATTGGGAATCCTATCAGTATATTACAGAATTCATATTATACAGTTTACTGCAAGAACTGAATCAGCAATGAAAGAGAAAATAAATATATTGAATATGACCAGTGTCTCCCAGAACACTTCAGATAGATTTTCACACACAATAGAAATAGATAGGAAGAGCATTGCTATTCATCCAAACATTGTCATATTGCATTGTAAATAATGTGATGCAACCACACTGTATGACAGTCTATTGTCTTTTATGATTCTGATTGTTTACAATAAATGAAAAATAAAAAAATATGAAAACTGACAGTCTCAGGTTCAAAGAATGCAAACAGAATACATAATATTATAATTCTGATTTCAAGTCTTGCTGTCATAGAAGATAAGGTTAAACAAGCATAATTCTCAGTCTTTGTCTTTCATGGTTGGAGACAAGCTAATTAGATACTTGTTATTGGAGATGGTTTATTAGGTCACTAGTCAATTTGCTTACAATGTTCAGAGATTTGTAATCAATCAAAAGAAATTAACAGTCATTTCTGTGTGATATAGATCATTTAAAAAAAATTAACTTCTAGATATCACATTGACAGACAGTATTTTCCTTTACTTACCTGCTGATCAAACTATAGAAAACCTAAACTAATAGATTAATACAAGAATATTGGATTAGGAGACCATTGTATATGAGTTATAGATGCAAAAATAAATTATAGACTATAAAGAATACCTATATTCACTCATCTGTCTGACTATTAATCAGATTATCTGATGAAGTAAAAGAGAAAACTCTTCATTCTAACTCTATAATATCAACATTCTGATTCTGTAATATCTATTTTAATAGATATAATATTGTTTGGTGGTTAATGAGAATATTCAGCAAATTGTCTTTCTTAGATAAAACTAGGCTCATGTGACTTTAAACAGTCTAATAAATGTACTAAAACAACCCTAACTTATATGTGCACAATGTTAAAACTGCAGACTTTTGTAAAGTTAGTCTTAGATATTTTCTTATGAATGGAATTGTTTGAGTCTTCAATTGATGACACATGGCCATGCGAAAAAGATAGAGACAAAGTCACACAATATTGTCTTTGTGAAGAGTAAAAGATATGGTAGAACGGGTCAAATATATCCCTTTAATTGCTTCACTCACATTATCATACAATCTTCACCAACACTTTAGTGTTCTTTATTCCAGCTCTAAACAGTATCCACACTGATTAGTGCTTCAAGAAGTAACTGCTTGGGAAGCTTGGTAGCATTTTTCTGTCCACCTAAATGAAAGTATTTATCATCTTCAACTTTATGATTGTATGACTAGTAGTTAGAACTTGAACACTTAACCAACCCTCAAAACACATAAAAAGTAAGTACTTTGTGTACTCAATGCAAACAATCAGTTGCACTGCATAATGTCACTTCCCAAATGACATCAGAATTTTGTGATATCTCTTGCTTGTTAATACTTTGGTTTGAATAATACTGATATGTTGGCCTGGCCATGCTTCTAGACCAAGCCAATTCTTGCCACATTTCTGAAATGAGAATCAGTTTCATTCCATATAAAAATAATGGTATTTTTAAATCCTGCATTATGACTTTAAATCTATAATAAAAGTAGGGGTACAAGCCCTAGAAAACACCCACATATGCAGGAAATTACAGATCAAATTAACTACTACCCTTACAGCACTTTCATATATGGTCTGAATTGGTTTTCACAAGCTATTTACTCTCTGCATTCTCAGTGCTTTCCAAACATAAGAGGCTACAACCCATTCACAAGCCTTCTCCAGGTGGATGAATGCAAAGAAGAACCATTAAAAATTTCTCTTGAAGCTGCCTTTATAAAATGACATCTATGATTCCACATTCTGGCACAAATTAAAAGTGTCACTTACGTATGCAAATTTTATGATGATGTTTACAACTACATTCACGACTTGCTTCAGAAGCTTGTTTCTATTAATTCATGCCATTTGCCTTGTAAACTGTTGATGATGCTTATACTGCTATGCTAATCATTGGACTACTTGATTAATGGTAAGCCAGCTCTGAGCTTCTACATTTTCACTTTAACCTGCTTGAACTATCAGCCAAATCTTCCTAAATCATGCTCCTTATCATTTTAAAAAGAAGGTTACATTAGATAATTTAGTCATAAATGTCTGAAAAAGAACAGATTGGTTATAGTTGGAACACTGTTTTCTTAGGTCTGTTGGATCATTACTGAATTGGCTATAAAATCAAACAAACAACAATCTGATGAACTAAATGAGTAATTTGTGTAATCCCACAAAACCTGATATTTTCAACATCTAAACACCTATCTACTTGGTTGGTTGTTTTCATACCCACAATGTCTACAACTGATTTTTTTGTTGTTACTACATGGGTTAGCCCATTATTCTATTTATATTCCTCAATACACAAAATATGATAGTGATACTTCAAGGTTTCTTACATGTACTATCACTAGAGATAAGTGTACCAGTATTGTCTAAGACATATTTCTTCCCTGTAACATCCTGGTTTCTACAAATACAATCATGGAATTTATAGCATTATTCACTTCTGTCATCCTTACTGTAATACATGAACTGACAGAGAAGACTTTACATGGTTACGCAACCTGCTAGAAATAATAGCTGAATTTCCCTTGCATCTCAATTTATTGTTTAAAAAAAAAGACATTGGAAGCTGCATATTGCCTCTGCCCAAACCTATTCAATGCACCTGCCTCTTCTCTGCTCTGCCTAATTTCAATTCCCCTTCACTAATTCCTTAACTAAATATTTTTCTCAATTCTTTTACCTCATAAAAGCATCCATCTGGCACTCCTTGCTTGCATTTCCCCTTTTGCATCTATCTATAGAAGTTTAGTTTGAATATTAATTGTATCAACCTCACTAAATTTTCAAGGTCCCCTACCCTGCCTAAGCTAAAGTAAACAAAGGGAAGGAAAGACCTGTGCACAGCCCTTTCAAGTGTGTTTACCATACTTCAGTATATCCATTATTAAAGACATCATATTTAGAAATGTTTTGCCCCAAAGAAAGCTGCTGATTTATGATGGAAATAACCACCACCTGGTTTAACCTAATTCTTTGTTGCTTTAGCAGAGTACTCTCTATTGTAAATATACAAGCTTGATCTTCAATTTGGGAATATTTTCTTCCTTCAGAGGCTCTGTTAAATGTCTGTGGATATTACCTTTCTTCCTGACTCAGTATAGAGAAAAATAGTGGAGATGTTTTGTAGAATTCAGTTATCCATTCATTCAATACAAACTGAGTCTAGAGGAAGAGGTGTTGCACACTAGCTTTGCAAGAAGGCCTGAAATGGTCATGGGCAATGTCCCTTACTCTATACTGAATGTGTCAAAAAATAGTTCTTTACGGTAAAATATTATTTCAACTTGAGATAATTTGATATTTATATAACACATAGTGACAAGTAACAGATAAAATCCTCTGACAAAAAAGATAATTATCAATTTCATAGGATTCGCTGAACAAATTTAACTGATGTTTGAGAGATGAATTTTGTTGAATGGATTACTTTTTGATTATTTCTGTTTCTTGAAAATGATATAAAATTTCCACTTTCTACACCCATAGCTATCATGACAAACTGTCTTAGATTAAACAAGCTTTTAACAAAACTCAAAATCTGCTTGGTAATCTCCTGCCAACTGATTGTTAAATGAAACAGTATTGGTATAATACCAAAATGTTCTAAATCTATTTCTATACAGCCATTGGCTCAGTTGTTATGCAACTATATATTGTAGAAATTGGTTCAAAGCAATATTATTTTATAATCTGTGCTATGATGCATATCAAGGGAGTTGAGGATAATATTACTTCTCATTTTAATTTCTTGTTGCTTATATATAACTAAGATTTTTTTTTTAATCTCAGATTTGAATAGCTTTTCAAGTAGGGCATTGTAACATAAATACATCCTTCACAAGCCTAATAAGTAACTTTTAGTGGATTTCACAAATTAATACAAAAATGTTTGATTTTGTAAGCAAATTATCAAACAAAATAAACCTTCATTGTTGTTGCATTGATTGACTAACTTCATGTAGTCTTAAGATCTGAGATCGCACATATTTCATGTCTACTCAACTCTTATATGGATTTTCCCACCAAGTAATACACCAGAAACCATTCAAATCATTGATGGTCTACATGGGGCAAAAGTCAGTTTATAAAGTTTCTAAAATTCATAAGTTAAATGTGTAATCATGTGTATGTGTTCAGAAAGTTCACTCTTCAACCATGTTGTTCTGAGATCAATCCCACTGCATGACATTTTTGGCAAGTTTCTTCAGCTACAGTCTCAGGTTAACCAACACTTTCTGTGTAGATAGCAATTGTACAGAAACCTACTCTGTATATGTTCATGTGCACATGTACCCATGCATGCATGTGCGCACACACATACACATGCAAACACTTACAGAGTTTCTGTACATTTCTCAACTACTAAATTTTACCTACAAAGTATTGGTCAGACTTGAGGCTATGACTGAAAAAAATTCTATAGAATAAAAGGACAGCATTCTCAAATTCTTAGTTTATTGAAGTTTACTCCTGAGTTGGAGACAGAAAACAAAAATAGTGACAAGTGTAATTTTTGTTTGCCAGCATGAGAAAAGTATGGACATAGGTTTCAGTTTATTTGACTTCATCATCAATATAGTACTGCCTAACTGAGATAAGCATGTTGAGTTATTTCCTTTAGTTCACTTCACTGTCATTTGTCAATAATATAAGCATGTAAATTAACTTGGAAAATTTCTTAATCTCTTGAAATTTTCTCCCCTTCTTTTTGTGAATCATAACAATTTCTACTGGACTTGTTTGTGTGTCTAACTCAGAAGAAAATCTAAATAAATTATATACCACATTCAGTATACCCCACATTATCTTAGTTACTCAAATTCATGCTGTTGACACCTTTTGAGTTATTTCTTTAACTTTTAATTATACAGATTACACTTGCCTAAAAGTATACAGAACTGTTTACATATTTAAGGAGAGGACAATTTGATCTTTGTTTCCAAGCAAGGAACAGCTGTGGACATATGTTTTGGTCTATTTTACATCATCAGGGTAGTACAGTCTATATAAACCCATTCATGGTGTATGTTTGCACCATCTATTTTCTGTAAATGTTTCATAATGCTGACACAATTTCAGGAGGGAAGACTTCAGTCTTGTGCTATATTTAAAAATCGTTCCATGACAGCCTTTGAGTCCTGTACTTCTCAACTAGTGCTGTGATGTATTCACTTTCGTTTTGTTCAACCTTGTAAATTATTGGCAATGTACAAAGTTTTCTTTCATTGACCTAACATAACCTTCTGTAATCCAATTCTCATACTATATTTTAGTTCTTTAATAGTTTCTCTTGTTTCTCCATTCTCTTCACAGCTGCATATTACTCCAGTTTCTGTTATTCATTTACTGCAAAAAGAAAACAATTTTTAGTTTTCTTTATGTTTTGTAGTTATTTGTATTATTTTCTATTTATTGTACTAGATATTTTTGGAGCCCTACCATAGAAATTATATGATAATTTTGTTGTTATAGAAAGCCCCTTCATTCCCTCTATTTCTGGTACTTGTGTTAGCTTTTTGTTCTTGTATTTTAAATGCAGTTATATTGTTCTTTTTCAACTGTCTAGTATTGTTAGTTCACTTAACCTCCTGTTAAAAATACTACTATAACTTATCACTGAAACAGCTTGAATATTCATACTCAGTGGGTTTTTTTTTTGTTAATTTGTTATGTTTTAAGTACTAATCTAATGCATCTATAATATTCCTTCCTAAATGTTTCTTTCATTTGTATGTTGAACTCTATATCTAGTACATTAGTTTCTAAGTATTTGTAATTTATCTGACTTTGATCTTGTCTCTTATCTCTCTTCCTTATCTAACATGATGTTATTGTTTCCTTTATTAATTTTTCTTTCTCTTCAAAGTTGATTTGGCACATTTTTATTCATTGCACAGTATAGATTTAAAATATTGGATTTTTTTTTTGTCTTCTTCTTGTTAACCTTCAAACCTAACAAAAAGTCTTTAGACAGAAAATACCTAAAAATATGAGCTGTTCCAAGGTGGCAAAGTTTTTGGAGAACTTGCTTGTCGAACTGTTCAATGTGGTATAATAATATTTTTTGTGGTGGTGGTGGTGGTGGTGGTGGTGGTAGTGATGGATTGAACCTAATGCTCCTATCCTCCTTTGAGTTACCCATTTCTACCCTTTCTGCTAGCATTGGTCTCTTATTTCCTTTCTCAGTTTACACTTCTTAGTTTACTAAGAACTCTAGTGTTGGTACCACAAGAAAATGTCCCCAGCACACTCTAGAAAGAAGGACATCAAGAAACCAAGCCAAATGACATGTACAAGCATTAGTCTTTTAGAGTAGTAGCTCCCATGACAACCCACCCAATTCATGCCAACATGGGATCCCTGTGGGATCAATAAAGATTCAGTCAAGTATCAGGGATAGTGTAATCAATTAACCTGTTTCCCTAAGACTGCTAGATTTGTGCCAAAATTTGAAACAATTATTAGTATTAGTATTATTGAATAACTGTGAGGATACAGCAACCAAAACAAAGATGTCATTCTTGACATGTTCTCACAGATTTGAGCTGTTCAGTTTCATTTTCAACAATATATATTGACAACCTGCATAATTCAATGATGTAGCAGATTCCTGTGACACTTTTCTGGCATAATTGTGCGTCTTTAATCAGAAACACCACTGGGGATTCAGAATCTAAACAAGCAAAGTTGTTCTTAATCTCAGAATTCAGCAAATGAAATATTTTCTGATGTATGCTAATGTCTGCCAAGCAGATATTATATTACTGAGAGCATGCAAAATAGTGAGAGTCAAAATAATGATGTGTATATTCATTTTTAACACATTCCATCAGATGTCAACATAAATATGCTTCTAACAGTTGAAGTTTGTTTTTTGAGAACACTTCCCTTCAGAAAATGTCTCTGACTGAAGAGGCACAGTCATGCTAAAACACTGTTGTCTCAGAGTCTGCTATATCACTAAGTTATGTGTGTCCCTTATTGCAAATAAGTGGCAGTATATTTTATGTTGACATCAATGTTTAAAATTATTTTTCCTAGGTGTGTGTGTGTTAGGTAAAAGTTCAGTTGGGTGTTGGATCTATATTAAGCTATAATCAATCTATATTTCAGTCACAATCAGTTATTGAAAAACACTTCATTATAGATGAAATGATTTGTTAATTTTCAGTGTAGTTGTGGTCTACAGGTGTCCAAACTTAGAGGAAGATAAGGTATTGTTTGATTATAATTTTTTAGCTTTTAGTAGACATATTCTGTTCTTTCAGAGCTCTCATCAATTATTGCTTCAATACCATTCAAAGTTGTTCAATTATTTCATTCTTGAATAGTAAAATTTAGAAAAAAATCAAGTGTATCTCATTAATCAGTTACTCAACTTTAGTTTGGTAATTGCAGCAGTTACCCAGCTAACTAATCTGTAGTTAGGTTAGTGTTAACATACTTAATGCACAGAGCATCAAAAACTAATTAAAAGTAATTATGTTGTGAGGGGAATACAACATTAGGTCAGCATTACTATTATCATTTCATGTTCACTTTCTATGCTGGCATGGGTTGGACTATTTGGCAGAATCCAACAGACTGGAGGACTATGTCTTGCTCCAGTGTATCAGTTTTGTTATTGTTTGTATGACTGAATGCTCTTCTTAGTGCCATTCATTTTACAGATCATATTGGCTGCTTTTTTTCAGTGGCACCAGCACTAGTGAGATTGCCATGTAACTTACAAAACTAAAGAGCCCACTCAAACTGATAGGGAGGATAATAGAGAGGGAGGTGGTTTCATGCAAGGTGTTGAGAGATTAAAGTATGACAAAAGAGACAAGAACAGGTTTGTTGTTGTAGAGAAGATATATGGCTACTCCATATTAATATGAGGGTGGGTGAAGTAAATAACTAATATTATTTTAAACATTTCAACAAGTATGGGAGATAATTGTAGACAGTTTTTTCTGTTATTAGACCTTCTAAAAGAAGCGTAAACTTTTCTGTACTTATAGTGATGAGGGAATTACTTTATGTGTAGGTGTGAAATTTAGGATGGCTTAAAAAACAAATGAATAAGGGAATTTACTTGCCGATGTCATTTGCATGAAAACAATAGTGAAGTTAGTGTTAACATATTTATTGCAGTGAGCATCAAAAAGCTAATCAAATATCCTTATGTAATGAGAAAAAGTAATCAGCTCAGTACTTAAGTCTATTTCAATTATTTTGGTACATACAGAAAAGACTGCTGGACATGTTTCAGTGTTTTTAGGCTAGTATGTGAAGCATAGATTTCTCAGTACTTGCTGAAATAATGATGAGAGAATCACTTAGCAAATGTACAATAATTAACAAGTAAACAATGTTATATTTAGTATCTTATAACAGTGAAAGTGACAGATTTAGTGTT
>JARUKP010000995.1:0-10158 GCA_029874955.1 Octopus insularis
CTTCTTTCAGTTTCCGTCTACCAAATCCACTCACAAGACTTTGGTCGGCCCGAGGCTATAGTAGAAGACACTTGCCCAAGATGCCACACAGTGGGACTGAACCTGGGACCATGCAGTTGGTAAGCAAGCTACTTACCACACAGCCACTCCTATGCCTGACTGTTAATAAAAAACGTATATATATATTCATGTTTTGAGCTCTATTTTTTCTGTTTGCATCACCTCCACCTTTGTGTGTGTGTGTGTGCGTATTATTTTATTTTTTTTACTTGCTGCAGTCCTCTAACTGCGGTCATGCTGGAGCACCATATATATATATATATTTATATATATATATATATACATACATCGTTGGTAAAACATAAATCCAAAATAGAAACATCATAAGTCATGACGTTAGTGACACAAAGACATAGATACCATTATGCACACCAAGAAAACTGCTGTTCAATAAAAGTTCGACCTGGGTCAAGCAATTCCACCCCATAGGCTCCTTCGATGTAACACCAGCAGATACAGCATTGCCAATGACCGAGCACAAAGATACATCGGATGCTCTGGTAACACTTTCAAGTAACACTTCTACAACCACAGTTACTCCTTCAGGATACCGGAAAGGAGATGAGTTATGTCATTAACCAGTCATGTATGGCAGCTGAAGGATGATGGAATTCCACATCCAAGAAAATCCAGGTCCCTATATAAACAGGACCAAGCGTTGTAAGCTGTGCATAGCTGAAAGGGCAAGGATACTAAGGGACTCCCTCAACTCAGAGAACATCCTTAACTCCAGAACGGAGGTCTTCAGACCATGCTTGCACTTCAGGAAATTCCTTCTGGCCTACTGCTGGGACCCACATGATAACAGGGGCCTTCACAATTGAGAGCCAAAGGGAGACAATCCCCTGTTGTTGACAGAGTAACAAAATTTTTCCCTCCTCCATTTCCTGAACAGGCCACTCGCTAAAGAGACCATAAGCCAACATGTTTGGGATCAGACAATATGTCTCCCGTAACTTAGCAGTTTGGCAAAAGAGACTGATAGAATAAGTATTAGGCTTACAAAGAATAAGTCCAGGGTTGACTCTAAGGCCATGCTCCAGCATGACCACAGTCAAATGACAAACAATTAAAAGAATAAAAGGATAAAATAATGCTAAAACTGGTTTTCAGGCAATGGTGGAAGATAAGCACAAATATAGAAACACACATATATATGTATATATATATTCAGCAGGCTTCTTTCAGTTTCTGTCTACCAAATCCACTCACAAGGCTTTGGTTGGTCCAAGGTTATAGTGAAGGCATTTGCTGAAGGTGTGCCATGCACTGGGACTGAACCCAAGACCACATGGTTGGGAAGCAAACCTCTTAATCAAAAAACCATATCTGTCTGTTTATATATTTTTATTAATTATCTGAAGAGATATCATGATATCATACCTATGATTATCATAGATATTTCTTAAACTGGTAAGCTCAGTTTTTTAAAAAATTGTAGTCTAGAACAGTGCTCCAAAACCGGTATGTCACTGGTGTGCCATGAGACGACGCTAGGTGTGCCACAGTATAAGCTGAATATAATTTCTTTTCCCTATACTTTTAGTTATATTTTTAGTTCAGGTGTGCTGCTGAATTTTGAAATGAATTTAAGTGTACCACAAGTGGAAAAAATTTACGTAGCACTGGTCAAGAAGAAGGGGTTTCCATGACACTTTCCAGGGTTTCAAGACTGGAGATATAAAATGAAGGAGATATCCTTAGATTGGAAGGAGATGTGGCCTGAATGCTTGAAACAAAATGGATTCTGCTAAAGGCATCAAAGGTGATGTTAAACTACCCACCAAAAAACAAGAATAATTCTTCTCACATGTTTCCACACTATTTCTTCTGTACCAATTTTCACCAACACGGCTTTGGTTGAACTGGAGCTATAGTCAACTGAATTCTGCACAGTAGGATCAAATCTAAATCACAATAAAATCAAAGTGGTAAAGTAAATTTCTTGGCAATGTAGCCATGTGTGTTACCCATTAGTTTATATTAAGTATGAAAGGCAACAAACTGGCAGAGATGTTAGCCCGCCAGGCAAATTGCTTAGCAATATTTATGTTCTGAGTTCAAATTCTGCCGAGGTCAACTTTGCTTTTCATCCTTTCAGGGTCAATAAATTAAGTACCAGTTATGCACTGAGGTCAATCTAATCAACTGGTCCCTTCTCACAAAATTTCGGGCCTTATGTCTGGAGTAGAAACGAATATTAAGAATATTAATGTAAGAATATTGATGTAAAATTTGAATGAAATCGGTTGGATAGTTCTCGAGTTTTAGTGATGCACAAATACAGACAGTCAGACAGACTCACATTCTCAGTTTTTATATATATATATACTTTATTATTATTAAAGCTGCAATGATGTTTTGCAAACAACTTGCATATGCAAGTGTTACCAGTTGAGAACTCTGCATACTAGAAGCCATCAAGTGTATGGGTCCATCAGGAGAATGTGTGCTGTTTCGGGGCTTACCTCTCGATAGCATCAATGCACACCAACCTCTCTGATATGAGGCCCCACTTGCTAGATCAACTGGTTATCAAATAAAGCTCAATATTCTTGTAGCCATAGCTCATCATCTCTTTTTAACCAAATCCAGTGACTAGCCTTTACCACTGTAGTTTGGATATTGGTCATGGTGGTATTTACTTTACAATGAATTAGGTCTAATGGTAACAACAGTTGTCTCACACTGTGTCCAACGGACACTCTACATCCGACTTTGATTGCAAAATGCTCCACTTTCAGCCTGTGTTTTCACATTCCTTGAGAAGGTTTACATAACGGTCAATCTTTCGAACCCAAGTGGCATCCATGTTAACTTCATGAAGGACTGTTAACTCAACTACAATCACACCACATTAAAATGTCCAGTTTTTTTCGGAACTGGGATGGGAAAGAATCCCTGGCACCCTGGTAAATCTGCAGTTACCTCCCAATAGCCGTTCCACTTTTCATCGCTCACAGGAAGTTTGTTGTTCTTCTTGAAACACATCCGCTGTCCTGAGTGTGTGAAGGTAATGAAATTTCTAGTTGGTACTTTCAACGGTTTTTTTCACTGTTGTTGAGATCAATTTGGTTCTTTACAGCATTGAAGATAACCTCAAGGACCAGGTTGTGTTTCCATGTATTCCTATTCAATGCTAATGAACAGCTGGAAAGAATATATTTCAGTGTTCCGACCTTTCCACATTTGCATGTATCATTCTCTAAGATGTTCCATTTTACTAGATTTGCAGGTGATGGCAAAACATCATAGGATGACCAAATCACAAAACTTAGCCGAGATGTGGTTTACCTCCATATCTTATTTTCCTCTCAACAACATGTTCTTCCCATCTCTTTATCTGTCCTTGTTGACTACATCGGATCAAATGAAGCTCTCTTCTCTCTGCTTCCCTCGTTTTGATGCTGTTGCTAACAACAGATCTGCATTCACTCTGCATCATACGTGCAAACGGTCTGAACCAATCTGTGCCAAAACCAAGTCCCTTCCAATGAATTTGCATCACAAAAGTATCACAATAAACTGCTACTCGGAGTTTCATGTTTCCGTTCATCGGACAGTTTAGTGTCCAATGAACAGGAACATAAAACTCTGAGTAACAGTTTTTTTTGGTGATGTTTTTGCAGCTTTAATAATAATAAAGCATATTACTCTATTTCTGGTATTCGAGTACTATTTTTCCCACCTTGTTTCACATTTATGTGTTTACTTTGGTAAATGACTGAAACAAATAAAAGATAAAAAATATATCATGATTTTAGTTTTTTGAAATTGTAGGAAGAGACTGTAAAATATTAAAATTAATTAAATTTTTTGTAAGGGTAGAATTACAGGCTCTATCTTAAAATTTGTGTTCAAATTTCATCATTTTGGTAAGTTTGGAATTCTATAACCAGAGAGATAATATTTATCCCCACTTAAACATGGACGTTGTGTTAGAACAAACTATACTGTGATAGATACCAAGACAGAAACTCTCATATTGTCTTTTAGTGCAAAATGCATTCTCATTTATATCACTAGCAGGGGAGATAAATCCCTACGACCTCCAGCGCCAAGACTACCAGATCACATAGTTTTGACCTTCCTTGGTTTTGTCAATGATGGATGCGTGACTGCTAGAGACAACAGCAATTCATCTCCATGCTAGCACATGCACTGCTATTTGGATTAGCTATTGAGCTTGTTAAAAAATATATATATTAACAATAGAGGCAATATTAATACCAATGATATCTTTGCTTGAATGTGAATGTTCTGTAGGAACAAACTATACTGCAGAAGTAACCACGAGAGAAACTCCCATATTAGCTTTTAGTGCAAATTGCATTCTTGTTTATATCACTAACAGGGGAAATAAATCCCTGCTATCTCCAGTGCGGAGACCACCAGATCATGTGATTTCAACCTTCTTTGGTTTCATCAGTGATGGGTACTCAACCACTAGAGATAGCAGCAACTCATCTCCCCCGCCAGTGATATATAGCAACTTTTGATGTCAACAATTGTAATGTTTGTATTTATAAAATAAACTCATTTTATGTGTGTGTGTATATGTTTGTGTGTGTGTATATGTTTGTGTGTGTGTATATGTTTGTGTGTGTGTGTGTGTTTGTCCCCAACGTCGCTTGACAACAGATGCTGATGTGTTTACGTCCCCGTAACCTAGCGGTTCGGCAAAAGAGACCGATAGAATAAGTATTAGGCTTACAAAGAATAAGTCCTCGGGTCGATTTGCTCGACTAAAGGCGGTGCTCCAGCATGACCGGAGTCAAATGACTGAAACAAGTAAAAGAACAGAGTAAAAGAGTAAACTATCTGGTACTCACTATTTTATCGACCCCCGAAAGAAAGAAAGACAATTATGACCCCAGTGAGATTTGAAATCGGACCTTAAAGGAATATAACTAAATTCTGCAATAATTCTTTTAATCATTTGCTGTACAGTTTTTCGTATCCCAACGCCAAGGGAATGTGGTTTAATAATTGGCCGCGAGGAGCCAAGATTTTGATGACTGTTTTTTAAAGTTCAAATATAAGAGAAAACAAAAGAAAATACACATAAATCCTTTTCATGATTTCCCTTGATGGTAATTTTACACCTTCGACCATTTTGTCAGGAATATTACTCCACGTTTCTTAGATCAAATTTCGTTTCGACGTAACCAGGTACAAAAATGGACGAGACTAATTCGTTGTAAACGTTGCGTACGGCTCAGAAGAAATTAGCTTGATATGGTATATCAAGAGTAACAGAGATCCCTTGTTGGTGCAGATGAGAATATTTGGTAGTTAGGAGAGACATTTGAGTGAAAACAAGAGTGTACAAAGAAAAATATTTTAAAACGAAAGAAAATAGAGTAGAAAAAGAGGCGTACGGGTAGTTTGCGGAGGATTGAGCAGGAATACAGATACCGACAGAAGGTAATACTACCTAAGGAAGTGCGACTTGAAGTCAGAAATAGAAGCGCTTATCTGTACCGTACAGTAACAAGCACTTTGAACAAATTACGTCAAATGCGGGGCCGAAAGCACAGTAGAAAGTGAAAAGTGCAGGTTGCGCGCTGATAAAAGTGAGACTGTGTGACCCAAAAAGAATACGAAAGAAGACATGATGATGTCACGGGAATGATTGGGAGCTGTGTAGCAAGTATGGTTTGGAAAGTGCAAGAGCGTTGTATGGACAAACCTGAGAAGAGTAATCAAGACTATCAAGGTAGAAACAACGTAGGTTACAATGACCCAATGTGGTTATGAAATTGGACGTTGAAAATCGGTATATAACGGTTGTAAATAAAGAGGGAAAAAATAGCAGTTTAATCATAGATGTTGCATGTCCTGGTGATAATAGATTATCGGAAAGAGAAGCAGGTAAGATATGATGATTTAAACTGGGAGTTAAAAATGGTTTTGCCATTGAAGAAGGTGATGTAGTAGGTGTTGTTGGAGCTTTGGGGTACAGTAAGTACCAACGAAATGGGCTGAAAAGATACGGGTACATGTGAAGATCATCTATAGAACAGCATCTACAGAAAACAGTGCTCCTTGGAACTCCACGAATCTTCTGCAGAGTTCCCGAAATAACAACAATAATGATGATAATGGTTTCAAATTCTGGCACAAGGCCAACAATTCCGGAGGTGGGGTTGACCCCAGAGCTCAATTAGTACTTATTTTATCGACCCTGAACTGATTAAATGCAAAGTCGACACAGGCAGAATTTGAACTCAGGACGTAAAGACGGATAAAGTGCCGCTCAGTATTTTACTTGGCGTGCTAACGATTCTGCCAGCTCACCGCCTTAATATAATATGATGGATTCTCCCATCGCAGATGTTGTTTGAGCGTTCAGCTTGTTTGCTGAAAGACCTACAAAAACGATTTGTTTAGAGTGATCAAATGTTCGTGCTGCTCATTAGCTTACTCTCTCCATCAAATCGACGTTACCTGAACAGGTGTACAGGTGTACCATGCGTCAGGTGACGAAGTGACTGCAGAGAAACCACAACGTACCGTTCGGTCTAGGGATTGAAACCACGATCTCACATGCAACACCCTAATCACTAATCTATGCATCCCCACAATATGATATAATATAATATAATATATGATATACTGGGGTTTACCGTTAGTGGATAATATTAACTCGAGTACTTGACTAGTATTTTATTATATCGACACCGAAATGATGAAAGGTAAAAATGACACCGGTGGGTTTTGAACTCATAACGTAAAGACCCGCAACGACATGACGCTATCAGCTTAGAAAAACTACATAACAACTTGTAATGATCCTCGATGTGGCTAGGAAGAGTCACATAGAGTGATTCGGGTACCAGTGCACACACAATCACACAAACAAGCGCCCTTCTTTTAGCTCTTCCCATTATTCTAAACATATTGCTTGATTGAGACCATTTCAGCAATCCAGTTTTTCTACTTTCACTTACCATTCACAAATTTTATTGGATTTACCCTCATCATCCTTTTCTTTGCCCTCTATGTTATCCTAACTTCTCCATCTACTCTCACCTTCTTATTATTTACCTTCACCTCTTTCTTTGCTTTACCCTCATTTCACTTCCGTCTTCGTGAACTGATGTGTTGGGTCGATTTCCACAATACACGGCTGATAACCGGATCAGTCCCGCAAGTGATAATAGCTATTCGACATAAGCCCGAAAATCTACAATACATGCACACTGGACGAGTAAATTACAAACGGTTAGGAAAATTTGGTTGTTGGTGGATCCAACATGACCATGCGAGTAATGTTTCTCCCTGTAATACAAGGCCAAAACTGTTTCTAGTCCCTGACTTGAAAGTCCTCTATAAGTGATTACACGGACTGCCCTTGTCGATGAACAGACTTACAACTAACGTTGTTCATATCCTCCATCATATAACCACACCATCGGTATTCACATCTTCCACTAAATCTCTATAAAATGCGTGATTACAGGTAAGTTCACAGCCATCAATTCACTGTGAAGAAAGTTCACCATGAGGAAAGTTTAACGAGAAAATATATCCATAGTATTTCACCATTGATAGTTTAAAACTATCTTATTATAAAAAAAAAAAAAACGGTGAATCAACGACAGTGAACTTGCGGACATGAAAATGCGTTGGTGGACGTTCCACCGATAACAGACCAGCAATTAATGAGCTGTGCGCGTCTGGCAACATTCCACTTGCCAAACTCACAGTCACAGAATTGCAGCTCCGTCAAAGAAACTAGTTTCGGAAAATCACTACTCAGCTTTGACTTGGAATACCTACTTGTCTACTACCGCTTGAAATAGACGACTGCCAAAACAGCATCGACAAAACTCAGCATGTGACAAAGAAGGTTGTAGGGCAGGCCATACAGTCCCGGCGATTTTCCCATCGCACAGCCATTCAACAGATCTGCTACTTCATCAGCTCAAAATGAAACTATTTTTCACAAGATTCTGCGTCTTCAGCAGAGAGTTGTGGAAAATTGTCACGATAGGTATCAAAGTCCGCTGGGTCTTGTTCACCAAAGGAAAGAAAAGAAAAAAAGAGAAAAAGAAACAAAAGAGAAAAAGAAAAATTTCGCTCTCACATTTGCTGGAATAGGACAGGCGCATTCGTTGCAATCTGCGAGAGATCAAGATGCGGCTTAGTTACTTCGATTTGCTTCCTTCGCCTTTCAAAAAACGTACCCTCATACGAGCAATGCATCCTTCGTGTTTAGTGACAAGGAAGTCGACAAGGACCGTAGTCTTTTCTGATAACCTCTTCTATCAAGGTGAATACTTCCCTCTTTTAATCTCCTGTTCTCCATCGATACATTTCTGATAAAACTAACAGATTCTGTTTTAATTTTAGTTTTTTAACGTGACCTACCTTCTGCTATTGATAATTGCACTTGTCAATTCTTTTTCGATAAATTCGCTAATCCGGTCCGGAAACGTTTCCGCGCATGTCGAGAAAGATTCATCGAGTTTTCCCAGTAGTCGGGACTTTGTTTATTGGTCTTGACTAAGTTAACAGTTCAGATCACGAATTGTTTGTCTATGTAGCTACAAGGCCAGGTATTTGGAAGGAGGAAACATTCGATTCGATCGATCTCCAGTATATGGTGTACACTTCTTTTATGGAATCTGTAAGGATGTGAGTTGACCGTGATGGTTGAGAATTCAGAATGTATAAAGTTGTACAGGGTACGGCGCATATATATTTCCCTATTATTTATTTTATCATAAAATAAAAACATTTATGATTTGGTCAATGAAATTTTACAGGTTGATTGTTATACTTATTGATAATATTTTAGATATATTTACAGTTCAAAATGGTTATCCTTTGCTTTCCCCATAGGCCTTAATTCTTTACACCAGCCATTTTCAACGCTACAGTTTGTTCACGTTTTGTTTGAGCCGCCATATTTAATTAAGGGTAGACAATTAAACAAAGGAACGTTTAAACAATTAAACAAAAGGAAGCGTAAGTGAATGTAGCAGTAAGTAAATATCACAAGAGATTCTATGCGCGGCTCAAAAGATTATGCCAAGTTACAACAGCAACATCAATAATGATGATGACGATGATGACGATGATGACGATAATGATGATGATGATTATGATGATGATGATGATGAGTTTGTTTGCCATTGAGGCATCTGATGAAAGGGACATTACAAGAACAGTTTAAAATTTATTTGGTAATTTGGGAAAATTTATTTGGTAATTTACATAAAAAGATGAGTGGAAGAAAGGGAGAGAAGAAGGAAATTAGAAAGAAAAAGTATTCATAGCATACAAAATAAGTGAAGACATGGATGATACAGTCCTCCTGATTCAGGAAAATCTCCAACTAGGCTTAATCAATGACACCCCCCCCACCTCAGATCCGGGATCTCCCTGACCAACAGGAACACAGGCTTTCGTCACACCGTTGTTCTCCAGGCTGCAGGTGTATGCTTACCATAGTTCAATTCAACCCCAACCATTTTTGCCTCAGTCGTCCCCATTTTGACAAATTCCTTCCTCCTCACATTCCATTCCAAATGAAACTTGAAAACTCAATGAACACTCGATCAAACATAGCGTCTGTCCTCTAAGTCTTCGGAGATATTCTTGGAAAATCTTTTCCTCCTTTCTTTTTTTCCACCACTTCATTCATCTCCAAAATGCCAATGTATCAACAATCCTTTTCATGATTTCCTTAAATGGTAATTCTGTATCTTCAAGTCTGTTGATTTGCCGTCTCGTCAGGAATATTCACTCTACATTTTTTTTTAAAACCAAATTTTGTTTCGACGTCCTTGGTTATTCAGGCAGAAAACGTGGGCGACGTTTAGTCAGATGAGTAAGTTGTATAAGCTCAGATGAAAATAGCTTGGGGTCAGTATATCAAAGAAGGTCATAGAACCCGCTCGGCCTTGTCCACCGAACAACATCTTTCGCCATAACTACTAAAGAGAGACGGTGACGATGCTGATTACGACAACGACGACGACGACGACGACGACGACGACGACGACGACGACGACGACGACGACGACGACGACGACGAGGGGGAGGAGGAGGAGGAGGAGGAGGAGGAGGAGGGGGAGGAGGAGGAGG
>JARUKP010000996.1:0-10157 GCA_029874955.1 Octopus insularis
TTATACTAAAAGAAATAAATATAGATTGATAGATAGATAGAATACGCATATTCCGTTATTCTTTATTGCAATTCCAGATGTTTAATGTGCCTAGACACAGGTGTAGTCATACAAACAACATATTTACGTTATATGTACACATACAGCAGTCACAACATAGAGATGCTCGCATGCAATAGCATCCTTGCATGCACATGTACATGCATTCAATACAGATTTGCTGATTTATGCTGTATCGTGCATAAAATATTGTTCGATAGAGATTTGACTTGCTTGCTGTAGTGATTACGAACCCTCAATTAACTCGTAGAATATTTAATTGATTTTTAATACGTTTCATATCAACGTAAATATGATCTTCTATACGGATTTTTTTTTTCTTTCCTGTTTTGAAAAAATATTTCCAGGACTTTGTGCAATAACGAAACTTTACATTTTCTTTTGGTTTCCAGGACTGAACTTGTTTCTTACGTACTAAATGTAGTGTGCCTGTCTCGGTTGCTGCTGCTGACACACACTTGTTTGGTCATTAGCATTAATTAATTAGTTGTTAACGTTACGGAACTGTGATGTGACGAACGGGATGTGGAGACAAGTTTTCTATCATGAGTTGGCACGTTTGCTGTGTGATCCTATCATGACGTCACTGGTGATGATAGTGGTGATGCTTGTATCCTGGTAGTGGATGGCGATGGCGGCCGGGGTTACTTTTTATATTTTCAATTATTTAATCCCGTAGTCAGTTTCTGGGATGGATTTTGTCGGTTATATGGGTTGAGTTTAAGTGAATTCTTGGGTGGGCCTAAGTTAATCATTGGAGCAGATTTATTCAACTATAAGGGTGGGTTCGGCCAGTTATAGGGATGAGTTCAGTCAATAGTAGAGGTGGGCATAACTACAGAATTTTACCCCCCCCCCAGACTTTGAGAGGTTATAACTTTCAGAAAAATGAATATTTTTTAATGAAATTTTCTATGCATATAGTATTTACCTGTAGTTATACCGTAGAGGTGGATTTAGTCAAATGGAGTAGGGTACTTAATTATAGGGGTGGGTTTGGTTACTTATAGAGGTGGATTTAGTCATTTACAGATGTGAGAGGGTTTAATCAATGATAAGAGTAGGGCTGAGTTTGGTCGATTATGGGGGCGGGTTTAGTCAATAACGGGTAGAATTAGTTACTAGGGTGGGTTTAGTTAATAACATGGGTAGATTTAGTTCCTGGGTTGGGTTTAGTCAATAACAGCAGATTTAGTTACTGGGGTGTGTTTAGTCAATAACAGGGGTGGATTTAGTCAATAATAGGGGTAGATTTAGTCAGTCACTAAGATGGATTTAGTCAATAATAGGAGTAGATTTAGTCAGTCACTAAGGTGGATTTAGACAATAACAAGGCTAGATTTAGTTATTGCTGTAGATTTTGAAAATTCTGTTTTTCTCTCAAACAATGTCACTTCTTACTACCATATGCTTGTCGTTAAAACTAATGGCAGTTTATTAATTATAGAGAATAGCACATCTGTTCAGATAAATTGAACTTTAAATTCTTTTCTAAATTTGAAAATGTCATCATTTCTATCACTTACCTCGTCTGTGTTTGTGTGAAGTTAAATGTTTTGTTTCTTGTCTTACATAGGAAACTGTGAAAGCTTGTGGCTTTATAGTTAGGGCATTTGGCTCATGATCATAAGGTCGAGAGACACTTTATTTCACATTGCTCCAAGCCACTCAGCTGGCAAAAATGAGCGGTACCTGTATTGCAAAGGCCCAGCCTTGTCACATTGTCTCACACTGAATTTCCTAGAGAACTACATTAAGGTACATGTGTCTGTGGAATGCTCAGCCACTTCCATGTTAATTTCATGAACAGGCTGGAGCACTTGTCCCACCACATTGGGAACTGTGCTTTGTTGCTACTAAAAGAGTATATCAGAGCTAAAGTGAGTTTCTTACCTGTAACTCAATTGTTACTTCCCCACATAATTTCTGGCCTTTGCCTTTCATCCTTTTGAGTTGATGAAATAAACACCAGTGGAGCATTGGGGTTGATGTTATCAACTAGTGCCTGCCCCTAAAATAATTTGAGGCCTTGAGCCTATGGTGGAAAGGGTTGTTATTATTCTAAGGCAGCAAAGCTGGCAGAATCATTAGCATGCTGGGCAAAATGCTTTGTGGCATTTTGTCCATCTTGACATTCTGAGTTCAAATTCCACCTCTTCCAGGGGTTGACAAAATATGTACCAGCTGAGCACGGGGGTGGGGGAGCAATGTAATCATTTACCACCACCACCTGCCCTCTGAAATTGCTGGCCTTGTACAAAAATTTGAAACCATTATTTTTATTATTATTTCTTCTTTCTTCAATCATGTTTCCATTTCTTGCCAACTGTCTTCCCAACACCTAGGCCAAAGAAACTCATTCTATACATTGGTAGGCCATTAAATTAAACACACCAAATTATTAATATATAAAATCAGATAAAGTCATGCAGAAAAAGATTTATTTACATGGAAAGTAATCATTCTCACAGAGACAATGCACTTCTTAATATGTATGATATACCAGTTAGAAAAAGATTTTTTGCACTTCTTGCAGGGATGGTAAGCTAAGGATCATTCTCAATTTTCAGTTCCTCTTTTGAGCATTCTTAGAGTTCCTACAATCCCTAGTATTTTAATCACCTTAAGATGCCACTTTTTTTTCAATTTTAATCAGCAAATTTTTATATTTTCTGAGCTTCTCAAAGTCTTTTGTCAAGACATTTTGATCACAAAGGATACTCATGTCAATCAATAAACAGACATTTTCTTCCTTAGTTCCAGCATCATGTTGATGGTTATACCACTTGTCAATACTTTTTGTTTTATAATACCAACATCTTAACCAGTATAGATATTGGATCCAAAGATTAGGTGGTTCCCCTTCAGTCTCATCATTGCAGAATTGATACTTTGGATTTACTCCATATTTCATCACAATTGCTTGGTTGTTCTTAGTCAATACGCTTTGATCTTGAGCAGCTAAGATGAGGTCTCCTCTCTCTGCTTTTGCAATGCAGAGGTTTCTGATTATTATTATTATTATTTATTATTTTTTGATGGTGAGCTGCACAAGACAAACTGCTTAGCAGCATTTCTTCCAGTTATTTACACTCTGAGTTCAAATTCTGAATAGACAAGGTATATACCTAAATGGTTGAGGGTGTGAAGCAGTTACACAAATATAAAATAATTGTGAGCTACTGACCTCATTCATTAAATATGTAAACCCTTCTTCTCTGTCACTTGTATTGTGTTGTGTACATAGACATTACATGTCCCACCTTACCTGATTAAAGCAGTGACAACCTACCTCCAGGTCATGAATAATTTAATGAATATCAAAGCTAGATTAATGATTATCAAAGCTTTTGTCTTCATGGTGCCCCAGAAATCGAGTAAAAACAAGAGCACTCAGAGAGCCCAAACCTATGCCAAGGCAACACCAACGATCTCTCAACGATTAGCCAGAGATGATTTTTAAAATGAGGATATCTGAAATAAACTCGACTGCTCTCACAAATAAGAATACTAAAAATGAACCTGACTACTCTCAAAAATTATGTAAAAAAAAGTGAAAAATAATCCAGAATCTTTTTTCAGAACTGGATCAATCCCAAAATCTAATCTAATCAGTTTGTGCCAGTCATGAGGCCAAACATCCCTGAAAGTTTCATCCAAATCCATCCAGTGGTTCTTCAGATGTCTTTTCCATGGACAAACTAACATACAAACAAGCACAACTGCAAACAATACCGCCACCTTCACTAAGGTGGAAGTAATAAGAGCAAAGCATTAGTCAAGATAAGTGAAAATATTGTCAGTCAAAAAGAATTTCTAAATACAGGGTGTTCATAAATTAACTTTACAATTTCCACACTTTATAGTATTTATTAAAAGCTGAGATTTATCAATCAAGTTTGTAACCAATGAAGCCCATGTGGTAGCATTTTAATGTTTCTAATAAAACTTAACTTGTTTGCTTATGTTTTCAATAAACTCTGCTGAGTTATCCACAATTTTCATTTTATTTTTATTTTACTGAATGTTTTTCAAACTGTAAAGATAATGTATAGACACCTTGTATCATTGACAGAGTAGTTATTCATAAGAATTGTGACCCACTATGTGTTGTGTGGTTTAATTCTTTATTCGATATATGGGCATTTGTTTTTAACAATCATTGCAAATATTTGTCCAGCTTCATAACAACAAATTATTGTGTCTATATAAATATATGCATTCAAACATGTGAGCATACAAAAGTAGAAACATATATACATCAATACCTATGTACATACATTCGTGTGTGTGTGTGTGTGTGGATTTATTATCTCGGAATTTGATAGTCTATTCACAGTTTCACCCTGGGCTGTCAACTTTTGTTATAATAAATATTTGGATCCACTCTACAAAAATTGAGTGTATATCTGATAACATTTTTACTACATAAAATATATTTAAACATACTTTACAACTCTTATATTAAGATGTAACGTATATGTGTATGTATGTATGTTTGTATGTACATTTACAAGTATACACAAAATAATAAATACTCATTCAATAGAAATATTTTATTTGTGTTTATATATACACACAAATGTGTATATATGTGTGTATGTGTGTGTGTGTATACACACTTATACAAATAGACACAAACATGTATGCACTTGAACATACACACCCATATATTGTCATAACAATAATGGTTGAGAATAAAGTTTTCATGTACAATATATCTACAATGGATATCTTGCCCCTTTTATTCTTGTTAAGTGTTTATTTACTCTTAATTGCTCACCCTCCTATTCACTGTACACCACTTGCATTTCAAAAAATAGCATTGACTTGATTTGATCTGTCTATATGCAATCTCTCCACCTTTTCATCGTTCTACCACTCTTCCCCATCACTCTTCTAATGCTCTATCTCTCACCTATGTCACTCTTCATTGACACACACTCTCTCTCACTATTATCCTCCTCTATTGCTATGTAAGACTCAGTCTTTCTCTATCATCACCCATTTTTATTGCTATCCAAACTGATCATGCTGTTTCCCTAATCAATTTACCAACGACTAGCATATAGCTATCACAGTTTCTCTCACATTACTATCGTCCCAATTATTCTCTCACTCCTATAACTCTATTTTACACTCATACTCATATTCTCTTCTTTCATCCTTAGTCAACACTTTTCTCATCTTAGTCATGTTTGCTTGAAAGAATGGAGCCAACATCGAATGCAGAGGATTCTTTGGTTTAGCAGCACTTTGATCAGTTTTCTATAAGGATAATGTTTCCCCATGATTATGTCTATAAAATTTACTTTAGGTTGGTTTGTTTGGAGTTGAAGTCTTTGAAGGTACTTATTAAAATTTTTGTCTTACTTTGCCCTAATTTGTGTCTATCCATGCTTTAGGAAATTGATACACCACCTTTGCAATACACAACACAACAAAATAGGATTCTATAACATAATACACAAGCAGAAACAGAAAGGATTACTGTCCTTGAATGTCTATTGTGTTTCTGAATCATCTTTTGAATTCAATGGAAGACAATATATAGACAAATTATTTCAGAAAAACAACCTAAGGAAAACGTAATATGAAAAGTGCTATACAGTTAAAGAGCAAATCCAACTGGTGAAATGGTGTATGAAACGGCAATAACCATAAATCAGTTCTTAACAAAAATGATGTTAGACATGAGCTAAAATTATAGCTATAGACAAAAGAATAAACCCTTTCCAGTCCATGTAAGATCAACTTGAATTCTGAAAGGAGGCAGTTTACACCTGAAGATCACTGTAACCTGAAACTTCAAGTCATGAGAAAAAAATTCCTTTTGAATTAGTGTTGAGTGCTCTCTATCTCTTTCATTGATACACTATCAATTTGAATGTATGGAACCTGAAAAGATTTTATTAGGTAATAGAAATACCAACAGAATTTTGTTGATATCTGCTTATATTTCTTTATTTATATATTTATTTGTTTGTTTATGTATTTTCTTTATTGTTGAGTTGAGTCACATTTTCACACAACATCCTTGTCTTTTTTTATATTTTTTTATTTGGCATTTAGTTATAGGCTTTGATATGCCCCGGGCACCTTTAATTAACCCTCATCACTGCATCGGATTTCATTCCTGGCCTACTTTCAAACAGGTTAGCAATAATCATCAACTCAGAGCATTCCACCATCTAATTCTCATCATTTTCCCATTTAACACGACTGCACCTCTTCAAACTTTTCCTTCAATGCAACATTTCATGCATTAAATTCGCAGATATATTTGCCTCTCATCTGAACTTAGACCATCCTTGATTACACATCCAGGAAATCGCACTTATTTCATTTTCATCCAATCACAGAGCTTTCCCTCTAATTTTATTATTGGAATTTTTCTGCTGCGTAGTATGTTACTTCAGCTATCTGACTTGTACAGCCAGCCAACATCTCAATATATAATTTACAGATTTGTCTTCAACAACATAATAGCTCTCTTTTATTACTTCTTTAAATAACTACCAAAGTATTTTGCTATTCTAAAATATTTTCCCAGTATTTTGTAGAATTTATCTTTTATTTTACCTAAAATTTCTTTACTTCTGTGTTGCTGTGAAATTCTATAATCTTAGACATAGATGATTGGATCTTCAAGGTGAAAAAGAAAAAGAAAAAGGAAGGAAGAATAATGATTTTAAACATACAAACAAGACAAGGCCATGAGTTCCAGAGGAAAAGAATTGTCAATTCAATGTCCCTGTGACATTGATTGGAACTTTATTTGTTAAACACTGAAAGATGAAGGGCAAAGTCAACTACTACTGGATTTGAACTTGGAATATAAAGAGCATTTTTCATTAATTGATCTACCATTTCTGCCAAAGCTTCAGTAAAACTATTATAAAAAACATTTGTATGTAGCTGCCTTTCAGAAAAAAAACAAAAACATACTGCATGATTGATCTTATTGATTCAAAGGGGTGGGTGGGGGGAAATATCCCTCATGTCCTGGGACAAGAGGATTTAGCCTAATTTTCTCAAAGCCACCAAAACAATACAAAAGAGCCAATTGTTATTTCTCTCACAAACTGCATTGTAAAGTGAAAATAATCTTTGAATCTTTGACTTAAAAAGCAATCATGGCATAGAAAAGAATGAGTTTATAAATAAACAGATATGCCGCACATATCTGCATGTATAGTAAATGCTTGTTTATGTGTGTATATATATACATACACGCACATACACCCACACGCATGCACACATACTCATTCACACACACTCACATACACATTACTTGTTTTAGTTATTAGACTGCAGCCTTGCTGGTGTACTGCCTCTGAAAAAATTTTTAGTCAAAAGAATTAAGCCAAGTGCTAATTCTTTTGTAAGGCTGGTACTTATTCTGTTGGTCCCTTTTGCCTTGCTGCTAAGTTACAGGGAGCTAAACATAAGCACACCAGTTGTCAAATGGTGCTGGGGTACAGCCTGTCAAATAATAAGGGTAAGTAAAATATATACCAAAGTAAAATAAATATTAGAGTTGATATAGTAACTAAAACCCTCAACAGCTTTGCCTCAGTATAGCCATAGTCCAAAGAATGAAATAAGTAAAAAAATAAAAGAACAAAACAATAACAGAATAAAGATTATCTCCTCTGCAAAGACAAATACTTTTTAAAGTTCCACATGAAATTTGCTGTCATTAGAAAATAGATTTTTGCCAAGGGATTCAGTTCGCTCTTTTGCATGGTTTAAAACCCCATCAAGCATTCTGAACCAATGTAAACAAGATGGTCACAGACATACAGCTAGATGTAATGAATTCTTTAGGTTCAAATATTAGGATGCGCTAGACTTAATCAATTATCACCATGATCTGGTATATGTGCACCTTTAGCAGGATGCAGACAGTTGCAAGCACTGAGAGCTTGAAATCTGTGGTTTAGAGGTGATGTTGAACACCCCTTTCATTAGTTTCAAAAAATCATAGGTACTGACATTTTGGTTGTGACTGAACCATAACAAAACTTTCCAAAACAAACAAAAATAAATAAATTAGTAAATTGAGCAAAAAAATAAAGATATGCAAAAATATAAACCTTTGAGAATATTTTATAAACCTTTAATTATTGTTCTTAAATTTACTCCAGATCTACAAAAAACACCTTAATTTTATTCCTTAACCCCTTAGCATTTAAATCAGCCATATCAAGCCTAAATATCTTTATCTGTTTAACATTCAAACCAGCCAGATCTGGCCCCTTACACCTACCCTACAGTGTCATTCTAAAAACAAACTTTCACATCACTGAAATCTCAAAGCTACAAGGTAATGATGCATAATTAATTCAAAACAACATAAATAAATAAGCATTGCATTTGACAGAATAATCTGAATGCTAAAGGGTTAAATATCCCTCATTTCTTTTATATGTTGTGTCATG
Source organism: Octopus insularis (assembly GCA_029874955.1). Taxonomy (NCBI): domain Eukaryota; kingdom Metazoa; phylum Mollusca; class Cephalopoda; order Octopoda; family Octopodidae; genus Octopus; species Octopus insularis. Next base: position 8,505 of record JARUKP010000996.1, read on the forward strand.
CATAAAATTACAAATATATATCCATGGAAGAAATTGAACCTGTGTTTTATGAGTTTGAGGCCCAATACTTTAACTGTGCTCAATTATCTCTTATATAGTATAATAATATAATTTAACTGCTATAACAAGCATTTCTTTATATCAAACTTTTTCTTTGTTTATGAATCTAGACTTCAAAAAATATTTCCATTAAGAAAGACTTTCTGCAATAAAGTGTTGAGAATAATTTAATTGTTGAAAGAAAAGTTAATAATAAACTATTTCTAGCATTATGTAAAAGACAAAAATGTGTAAAAAAGAAAAAAAAGTAATAAATCAGAAGAAGAAAGAAAATACTTTGTTATTGACAATTCTGATTATAAATGAATGAATGGATAAGATTTATATTGCATACAAATAGCTTCAAGACAGAAAGACTGGGCTGGTAGCACTGACAAAGTAGACATATTAAATCCCACAAATGAAATATTGGTTTCCTACTTTGCTTCTAGTTGTTGCTTTTTTTTTTATGGTTTAGTCTGAAGTGGAAGAGCAGACCCTGATACTCTTTTTAGAGCTTTGAGCCTTCTAGATGGGAAATTACCCCCAAAATGGAAAATTAGAGGGTAAAAAATAAGATTTTGCAACATTAATGTCTGAAGTGAAAAAACTGCTGGCAAAATTTAAACTGAGTCTCAGGTCTTTTTCTAATAAAATATTTTGTCTAATATACTTTAGATAGGAAAATTTCCTGGGGCAAATATCTAGCCTGGACAAAAAAACCCACAACTCAAATTTAAAAAAATCGTTGGGATGACAAAAAAAAAGGAACAGAAATATTACTGAGCTGTATCTTGTAAGGGTCATTGTGCCAATAATAATCACATGCACTGGTTCCATTTCACTTCTTTTATTATTAAGCTAGTTTAAGGTGGTGAGCTGGTGGAATCTTTATTGCAAATGCTTAGTGGCATTTCGTCTGTCCTTATGTTCTGAGTTCAAATTCTGCAGAGGTCAACTTTGCTTTCCATCTTTCTGGGGTTACTAAAATAAGTACCACTTGAACACTGAGGTTGATGTAACTGACTTACCCCAACCCCTGGACTTGCTGGCCTTGTGCCAAAAATTTGAAACTATTTTTAAGCTGACAATTTAACCAATTAACTAAATAACTAATCAGTTATCAAGGTTCATCAAAGTTCTTTTGTTGCCATTCACATTGATTTCATTCAGTGGCATAGTACAGAGCTCAGGCCTTTCCCTTTGCATCAAAAACCTGACCACAGAGCCAGCCTTCTGCTAGTTTAGTGTAAACTCAACAAAATATTTTACTACACTGGGCAATGTATGGTTATCACATGAAACAATAATTACCTTTTCTCACATCCAAGGTTGTTTTAATAGTATTATAGACCAATCAGACAAAGCAAAGCACTGAGGTCTCAACATTTGCAACCACAATATACATAGATTTGTATTGGACCCCCAGACAATTACCCATAGTTCCTGTGCTTTAAGACAGGACTTCTCACATGTAAATTATAGACAATAGATGTACAAAATAAAATGAAAGAAATAGTTTTGCAGGAAAACATTTTAAAAAATTAAAAAAAGTAAAAATAAATGAAAGATTTTAATATTTTTATTATAATTACCAAATGGGAAAAGGGATAA
>JARUKP010000997.1:0-10155 GCA_029874955.1 Octopus insularis
GTTTAGGTCCCCGTAACTTAGCGGTTCGGCAAAAGAGACCAATAGAATAAGTACTAGGCATCCAAAGAATAAGTCCTAGGGTCAATTTGCTCGACTAAAGGCGGTGCTCCAGCATGGCCGCAGTCAAATAACTGAAACAAGTAAAAGAGTAAAAGAGTACCTCAATTACAATTGGATCGAATTTGAAGAAAAATTTCTTGAAAATAGTACTTGTCACCTATGTTTCAAACTCTCAGCTTCAACAACAACCATGTTAGCTATATTGACCAATTGCATAACCTATACTGACCAAATTTTACTCTCAAAGATGATGCAATGGTACAAAAATGTGAGAAATCAGAAATTCTTCATTTTGACTCAGATACCAATTTTGTTCTACATCTATATAGTTAATAATTCCAAGTGTTTGACTGAATGACAGAAAATATATGACAAAATAAGAAAGAAAAATGGTTTGATTTAATGAAACATTTGAATATATATATATATACAATAATTCTAAAGCTGAAAAAGTATACTTTTAGCTGTTGAGAGATGTTATTTTATAATTAAAACTCAATTCAAAAGTTTTCTTTACTTACTGTAAAAACCCTCGTAATTTGTGCACCTGTATAATTTACGCAGGTGATTTTCAGGGTAAAATTTGTTTAAAAAAAAGGCTTCTACTTCTGTACAATTCACACTTAAAAGTTTTGAGAATTGCTAATATAACTAGGGGAAAAAGTTTTTCAATTTAGTTGTATTTAGCATAATTTCACTTATGATTAAGATTTTATTAACTTTTCATTAAATAAAAATAATTTCTGTTTAACAGGTATCACATTGAAAGCTATTAAATTACAAAATGCTTGTGTTGTTTATTATGAACTTTATTTTACATTTCTTGCCCACAAGGGATTATGTCCAATCTTTAGCATACTGCTGTATGTTTTCTCGCATTATGATCACAGGAAAAGTTGTTGATAAGAATTACCAACAAAAACAAAGATGATAAATACGCACAGGTATTGCAAATTACATTTAATTACCAATGAACATCAGCTTGGATGACACTTTACTCAACCGACAGAGAAAGGTGACCGATCAAACTGATTATGTAAACAGAATTCTTTTCCACCTATTCTTGTCGGAACCTTTGATACGTAATATTGAATTTTAATCTCTTTCATGCTTATAAAACATCAAACAAACTTTAAAATTTGTCATTATCATTATTGTCAGTATGGGCAGAACTTATGGATAATTCATTATGAAGGAGAAATTAAATATGTGCTCCATTGTAATAGGTAGAAACTCCAAGCAATGTAAAATATGGTCTGAACCATGTTTACTAGTATGAACATAAGTCTTCAAAAACTAGTTAACCATTTAGTGGTTTTAAGTAAATTTATACTGAAAAATTAAGCATTATACCATCCAGCATAAATAAAAGTCAATTTCATTATGCGTAAATAAGCTATTAATTTTTCTGTAAAAACCTACTCTGACATTAAATGAGTCAACTTTATGAAAATCCACTTTACAAGACCCCAGGTTGACGAGTTTTATCTTTTGATAAATATTGGCAGGTTAAACAGGTATTTTGTGTGTGTGACAATGTCACAACATGTAGCAACACTGGTTCTGATGAGAAAAGTGAGAGAGAAAGGGGGGAAAGTGCTGTGCATTAAGTCTAAAATATTCTGCATAAAGTATATAAAGTGTATATATTAAGTGCATGAAGTAATCATTATATTCAAATTTTCTTTGATACAGACACAACACAGGTTTTTTGGATAAAGCTTTCAGAAATAACACAATAAGTTTACCATCAATTTCATGAAATATTCACAAGTCTTGCCAGTTCAGATTAATCTGTCAAATGTAAAGCTTATGCATTCACATTGTTTTGAATTAATTATGCATTATCTCATAGCTTAAGGATTTTGGTGGTGTGACTGCTTATTTTTAGAATTACATTGTAGGGTAGGTGTGAGAAGCTAGATCTGGCCAGTTTTAACATAAAACAGGTAGTAAATTTTGGGGTGGATATGGCAGGTTTAAATGCTAAAGGGCTAACATAACCTCTCTCTTTCAACAACTCTACTATTTCTCATCTTCAACACACAGCATCAAATATCTGCTTAGTTTTTCCTCCTTAGAGCTGCAAGTATTTGGAATTGATTCCCTACTAACATTTTTCATTCAGCTGTTGACCAGCAACAAATTCAACCTGAACACCAACCCATCTAACCAGTCTGAGGAAAGCCTACCAATGCCATGAACTCTGCTACATTTCCTGCCTTTCTAAATTATATACTTTTTTAAAATCTGAATACACTTTAACATTTTAATGTCCTATATCACCTAAATAATCATATGATTATAGCAATAATATAAATGATAAGTAGATTTTTATTGTTTCAAGCAGTTTTAAAAAAATACTGGGAAATAAAATAAAATAAAATAAAAAGAGAAAAATGGAAACAACTTCAAAGCAATCGAAGTCTATATTGATTAAAGCGGTCTCCCACATTCATTGCAGGCATGAAGTCTCTCCTAGAAATCATCAAACGCTTGCTATTCAAAGCTGGCTCTCAGTGCATTCTCCATCCTCAAAATCAATAATAACAAGGCTATATTACACTACTGTAAATAGGTAATGATGAACTTTATACAGAATGCAGTTTAATCAATTTGGCATATCTAACACTGTATTTTCTAATTTTAACACACACACATATAAGCATCAGACTTTTACAGATATCTATATGTCTCAGTCATTGAACAGTGGCCATACTGGGGCACTGTCTTGAAGGGTTTAGTTGAAAAATTAACATCAGTATTTATTTATATATACATATACACACATGCATATGCACACACACACACGTACACAGATATGCACTTATATCATATTATAATAGGCATAATGTCCGTCCGTCTGTCCGTCTGTCTGTACTCACATCACAGCCAAACGGTTGGGCCAATCGGCATGAAACTTTGTACAGGTGTTCAGGGTGTCTTTAGGGTGGTTTTTATATAGGCTTAGTCCCTCACCCTACTCCCTATTTTCAGAGAAATTCCATCAATTGAGGTAACTTTGGCACCCAGGGATAACTTTGGTGGAAGAAATAGGGTGGCCTATACCCTCCTAAAGGGACATGCTTGACCTCCTCTTTCTACCCCTGTCCCTGTCCCACCACCCGAGTAATACCATCAATTGAGGCAAATTTGACACCCAGAGGTAAGTTTTGTAAGAGAAATAGAGAGGCCTACCTTCTCCCACAGAGATCAGTCCAACTTCCTCTTCCTCCCCTTGCCTCAATCCCGCCCCACCTAACCCAACCCCTTCTTCCTCTATTGAGTAATATTGTCGAATGAAGTAAGTTTGGCAACATGGGCCTCCTACACTTCATCAGGAAATAAGGAAATAGATAGCAAGGTTCAATGAAATATAAGAAAAAGGAAAATTTAAAGTTACATTATGTTGTTCGTTGGCTATTACATTTGCGCACATTTAAAATTTAACAGTACTAAACACAGTCCACTAGTTAATCAGTGCCTTAGGAAGAATATGATTTATAGGGGCACTGTTATTACTGATAATAATACTTACCACTACATGCAAGCAACATCTTCCCAATTTAAATGTTCACATGAAAGCCACATCCACTCTTTTTAAGAACTTTTAATAAGCATAAGTCTACATCTTTGACAGAGCTGATATGGGAAAGTGCCATACAAAATTTCCTGGTCTGTGGTGAGAATTGTGCTCCCCTACATGGGAGATGGATACAACCTATGCTTAGTCGAAGCACTAAAAATATACCATAAAGCTAACATTATTAGCAAATGTAATGAAGTTCTGATACTGTGCCTAATTAGATACTACAAAACCTTCGCTAAATCTCCATAAGTTCTTCTTCTTCTTCTTCTTCTTTTCTTATTCCTTGTCTTCTTCTTCTCCTCCTCCTCCTCCTCCTCCTCCTTTAACCATGCTTTTATCTCCTTTGGTATTGAGACTATATATGCCCCGGCCATCTTTTTACATGTATTTACATTTTCATCTTTATTTACTTCTTGTTTCCTCCCAATATAAACAAAACACAGAGTCTGGCAGACGTAATATGTAAAAATCTGCACTTTTGATGCAGATCTGAAGAAATGCAACACTAATATTTAAAACTGCAAATGTTGTGCAAATTTTCACTTGGAACTTTTGCATGAACTGGCATTGGAAGCAGAGATATTAATGTAACCCATAATTTCTTTGTAAATGACCTTAAGATTTATGCTAAAGATGTTAGCAATGCCAAAAACAACTGGAATTAATAACATTTTCAGCTGACATAGGAATGGAATTTGACCAGAAGAAATGTTCTTATTTAATTGTTGAACAAGAAAAATCAGTCTCCCAGACACAAAACACTATCTCCCCCATTTCACATAAAGAATGTTACAAATACCTTGGCATTGATAAAAATATATCATACCAAGATACTGTGAATAAAGATAGAGTGACCCATGAGTATTACACCAGACTAAGAAAAATACAGCAGTCCAAAGTCTCCTCTTACAACAAGACAATATCCCACAATGCATTTGCAGTACCAGTGCTGATTCCAACATTTGGGATACTTGACTGGTTCATAGAAGAAATCAACTCCATTGACATTAAAACACGCCAGATTCTACCATCAAAAGGAAATCTCCACAAAAATAGTGATATCAACAGGGTCTACCTAAGAAGAGATAAAGAAAGTAGGGGCTTGAGATCAGTGCAGACAGCCTTTAAATGTCAGTCTGTCTCAGACAGCATTTGCTAAACAACATCAACAGAAATAAATGCATTAACTTAGTGCTGAAAAGTGAAGAAAAGAAGATCTTATGTGTTGGAAGTGAGCTCCTCAGGAAGTATTCTCTTCCTGTTGACCTTCCACACAATCCCAAATCAGCTGGACAAGTATACCTTAAAGAAGACCTGGGGTTGGAATGCTCAGCATACCGAAAAAAGACCATGCATGGATATGTTTCTCATAAATTTGAATAAGATAGTAACATTGACATAAAGCGAAGCCTCTCTTGGACTCATGATTACTACATCACATCACACTTCGAAGGCTATGCATTTGCAATCCAATGACAGGAGATTCCTACTAAATGCCTAATCAACAAAAGAGATAGTGAACTCCTTGGAGTTCCAAGATGCAAATGTAAATGTAGATTATGTTGTATTTCTGTGGAAGACATCACACATGTGACTAGCAGCTTCCCAAAAATGTCATCAAGGTACTACCTCCCTATGTAACATGACATTGTTGCAAAAACAGTATACAATACCATTTGGGAAAAAGACTGCCCTGGAATAAATATAGAGAATCCCCCTGTTATTGAATATGTACACAAATACCTGCACAAGAAATACTGGTGGAACATCCCCATCAAAACATCTGTCAAGTGTAATCATAACAGGCCAGATATTGTTGTTTGGGGTGGACAAGAAAAAGTATGTAATATCAAAGAAGTCAGCTGTCCTGCTGATGTGAATATCTCTTTGAAAAGAAGATAACTATGGACAACTGCTTTGAAATCTCCAGCTTCAATATCTGGATTACAAATTTACATCTATACAAATAATATTTGGAGCACTTGCTTTTGTAAGTAAATGCTTAACTGTCAGTCTGAATAAGCCTAGATTTTCAGAGAAAGAAATCAACCACTGATTTGCACATTACAAAATACAATCTGTAAGCAGAACCATAAAACTATGCAAGACTTTTCTCAGGTTTAAATTGTGACATTGTTTTTGTTATCTACATTCCAAAGATGTTGTTTTGTATCTTTGTTAGAAACCAGCACCTTCTTCAGAGGAAGAATTTAAAGAATTAAATATATATATACACACACACATGTGCGTGCATGAACGCATATACATCATTATCATTGTTTTATGTCTACTTTTCATGCTGGCATGGGTTTGATGGGTCATCACAATCCAAATGAATTTTTAACCAGTCTTACTACCCCTAGACAAACTCAGAAAGCCATGTTTCTTTCCTATATTCCATTTCTGATACAGTTTTTACAACTGCAATCCCTTCCTAATGATAGCCACTTTATAAAGTTGATTGAACGCATTTTATCATGGGACCAATATTAGAATGGTTATCATCAGATGGGTTTCCAAAGAGTTTCCATAAACTTACTTCCACTTACAAGGTATTGATAAACTTAGACTATGGAAGAACTTACCTAAGAAATTGTGCTGCAGGATCAAACAAGGAACTATACATTGATACTTGTAGCCAGTTGAAATGGCAAAACAAAGCACTACTTGAATGGTCCATTTTCTTCATCTATTTTTAGACTTTAAGAAATGAGGAGAAGTTTTGGAACAACTCCACATTAAACACATGAACCTGACAGATATTGTAATGTTTTCAAGCCTGTATGGATCAAAACAATGCTGTTTCCAACATTACCCTCATGAAAACATAACTCTAAACTGCACAGAATTGACTCTGGGATTGTTCAACTAGGTTTTCTTTAGAGAACTATCTGATAAAGTTATATTTTACAATTGCCTTTAAAATTGATTCTTCGATTGTTCCACAGGATTTTGTCTTGAGAGAACCAATAATCCGATAATGCTATATTTCTTTTATATTTCGCAATTTCATTTCAATTGATTATTGAACTGTTCTTCTGGATATTTGTTTGAAGAACAAAAAATCTGATAAAGCTTTTATCTTTTATATTTCATAAATTACTGGGGTTGTTACAATGGTTTGTTTCCAAACTATAATGTATTACAGAATATATTCATAGATTTTTAATCAACACTGCGTATTTAGACAGATGTAAACATTTTGCTTATACTTACAGTGGATTGAGACAGAGAGAAGTGCTGGATTAACTTTAATTTTGTTTTGGAGCTATATCACTCACTGAGCAATTTATTAAGTGAGCCATCAAGGATCCTTTATATATACAAATGAGCAGGAGTGTCGCATGGAGTTACAAAAACTATCAGAAAAAGTCACACAGTTAATGACCTTATCATTGAAGATGTCGCTGGAACACACACACACACACACACACACAATGAGGTGAGTACACTATGTCCCATAAAATTGTTTAGGAATGTTAGAACAAATTCTCTTTTTGACAGAATAGCAGCAGTCCTGAAAGGAAACTTTCAGAAAACTCCTATCGTTCCAAAGGGGACAAGAGCTGATCAGACCAAAAGCTGTTTGCATTTGTCTCATTTGCAGATGTGTTTTAAAAAACTTAAACTGAAAACTATCATGAGAACTTAATAAAGACCAGTTATTAGCTGATTTGCCTACATGACTTTTGAAACTCGGAGAAATTATCGTTGTATCTAATCAACATGGAGTTACATGGCTGACATCATCATTTGATGAACTAAGATATAGTCAATATTCAGCACAACTATTACAGTTAACAAATGGTTCAGTGAAAAACCAATATTTACTCTAACTAATATGGCTGCCAAGATTATCAGTTATTCAACAGTTGAATAGTGATGAATTTATCTACAAGTCTGATGGCACTGTTTTATCTCCCAAAGAAATTGAAGTATATATATGAATGCATGTGTTCTTTCCCTTATATTTTGTATATTCTTTTAAAAAATCCACTAGGTATGTTGTATTCACCCAAAACTAGAGTATATATGTGAATGTATATATGCTATTTTTTCTATCATTTTGTATATTCTTAAAAAAAAAATAGGAATATTATAAAGACCTAAAAAATGTTATAAGACTTGGGAAAATTTATTGATTAGAAAATTAATTTTTAGTAATTAAGTAAATTATTACAATATTTGCAAAGTTCTTGGCTTTGGGTAAAAGGAAATACAGGAGGATCAGTTGATTTTGTTTTTATTCAACATATTCCCCTCTCAGATTCACACACTTATTGCAGGGGTCCTTCCGTTTTTCTAAGCCCTATAAAAGTGCTTGGAAGGTTGGGCCTCCAGCCAGGCCTTTTGCGATACCCTTCAAGCCAGGAACTTTTGAGCGCTCCCTCATATATTTGTTTGCTTATTTCTATGAAGCTCAACTTGAAACATTTCTGAATTGCTAGAATGCAACAATTTCCAGTTGAATCAACATTCTCAAACTGCAGAATATCAAAATGATTTTCAAGAAATTTGTTTAAAAGATAGTGAATTGAAGTGTGCATGTTCATTCCAAGTTATTAGCCACTGTTTTCCATTGAGGCATCTGGAATATTACATAGAGCCACATCTACAATAAGATCATTAATTGTATGCCTCTTTCTGTTAGTTTTTATAACCTTTCAGCCATAAATTGAGTTTGAGAATTAGTATCATAAGAGCTCATGTTGAAAGTTTAGCCTAGTGGTTGGTTCCTTTGGGAACATCTGCCCTGAGACAGGCTATATTGATGTAATTTGACTTCTCCCTTCATCAAAAATATCTTCAATAACAACGAGAGCCATCTTTTATCATTTGACTTACTCATTAGACTGTGGCCATGCTAGAACACTGCCTTGAAGAATTTTTAGTCAAATGAATTGAGCCAGTACTTATTTTTTGTTAAGCTTGGCACTTGGTCTCTTTTGTCAAACTGTTAAGTGTATTTATGTCCCTGTAACTTAGCAGTTTGGCAAAAGTGACAGATTGAATAAGTACATATAAATAAATATATATCATCATCATCATCATCATCATCATCATTTAACACCTACTCTCTATGGGTTAGATGGTTTGACTGGAGCTGATACACCAGATAGCTGCACCAGGTTCCAGTCTGATTCGGCATGGTTTCTACGGTTGGATGCCCTTCCTAATGCTAACCACTCCAGGAGTGTAATGGGTGTTTTTACGTGTTATTTACATGACACCAGCTATGGTTTATGGGTGCCACTTACATGGCACTGACAACGACCACGACTACGATGCACAGGTACCATTTACATGGCACTGGTAGTGACCACAACTATGATCACAGGTGTTCTTTACATCCTGTCAGTAATGACCATGGCTATGGTGCTCAGGTGCCATTTACATGGGACAAGCAACAACCATGGCTGCGATTCATGGGTGTTATTTACATGATACCAGCAATGACCATGACTACAATTCATGGGTGCCATTTATATATATATGCAATGGGCTTCTTTCAGTTTCCATCAGCCAAATCCACTCACAAGACTTTGGTCAGCCAAGGTGCCACACAGTGGGACTGAACTCAGAATAATGTAGTTGAGAAGCAAGCAACCTCACTTGTACCATGTTGAAGATAGCATCACTGAAATAACAACCTCAGGATTATGTTACTGTACTTGATACTTTGATAGACAACAGTCCACATGTTTTCAACAGAATTAAAAGGACCATCACAGTTTTCAATGTGATCATGAAATGACTGATTCCAGTTTCCACCATTACTGCTTCCTGCTGACCATTATTCTGTAACAGACCTCACACCTAAAACACGTTTCTCTGTATGTAATACAACTGCAACCACTCCACTTTTCAAGCTGATGAAAGAGCACCCTCAATGAAAGACATCTTTACTAATTGAGATGAATAGCATAGATACTTCCCAATGTTTGTAGCCTTCAACAAGAACAACTTCCTTCTTGACCATTTTGTTTTGTTCCAGGTATAATATGGAGAAATTTGATAGAGCAATGTTTGCATAAAGGTGTCATCATGGCAAAGTAAAAACAAAATATAGTAACTGTAGCAGCAGCTGGAGTCAGAGCCTGCAGTATTGCCGTTAATAATACAGTAGTGTTATGCTTTCAGCATTGTAGTTGTAACAGTAATGATATACATGCATGTAGATATACACATACAAGAAATAGCAGAATTTGGTTACACATAACACACATTGTGTATGATTGTGGCCGGTGGTTGATGTATATGTCACCATCACAGTCTTCTACATACACACATTTTATATATATATATATATATATATATATATATATATTTAGTGAACATACAGGTCAACAAAGCTGATTAAAAATTGCGATCTTTTGCCCGCTGTTTCATTTTGCCAACCAGTTTTAGTTTTGTTTTTATCTCAGTACTTTTCTTGTTCTCGCTTTATGTCTGTATGTCTTCTCACTTACTTTATCTCCCTGTTTCTGATTACTGTCTGTCCTTCT
>JARUKP010000998.1:0-10152 GCA_029874955.1 Octopus insularis
TGTGAGAGACCAGATTTGGCCAGTTTGAACATAAAACAGGCAGAATACTTTTGGCCAGATATGGCCGGTTTAAATGCGAAAGGGTTAAGAAGATACATAGAGTTGAGGAACTATTTTAGTGTAAAGAACATGGAAAGATGGTCTCTATGAAGTCTTGAATTTAACAAAAGAGAATATATATAAGAGAAAAACCATTCTAATGTAAAAATTGTAGAAAAACACTCTCTGGCTCTTGTAATTTGAGAGAATGAAAAACCAGTCTGATATAAAGTATGTGGGAAAGAATTCTTTAGTTGTGGTAACTTAACCATACAGGAGAAGATGGATACAGGAAGGAAAACACCATTAAAATGTAAGGATACATACAGGAAGGAAAACACAATTAAAATGTAAGGATACATACAGGAAGGAAAACACCATTAAAATGTAAGGATACATTACAGGAAAGAAAACACCATTAAAATGTAAGGATACATACAGGAAGGAAAACACCATTAAAATGTAAAGGATGTAGAAAGTCATTCTTTCAGTTAAATTATTTTAACTATATAAGAGAAAAAAAAAAACATGCAGTTGAGAAACTGGTCACATGTAAGGAAAGGCTGCAGCAGGAAAAAATTAATTGGAAAAAGTCTATAAATCGCTTTTAACCCATATTTTAGCAAACAAATTTTATATAAGCTTAAAGTTGACGCAAATTAAGTTGGTGCGATTTACACTGTTCATTCAAACTAAGCCTTACAGTACTGGAGCCTCGACAAGTTTCAAATGAATAGCTAGCACCGCTGTTGACATCAGATGAAACTAATTAAATTCCTGTGCAATTTCAGGTGATATTATTGAATTTTGAGGAAGGGAGCAGTGATTAAGGCTTTTGCAGGCCCTCCAAGGTTGGATGCCATTACTGTTCCTCTTAGCCGTAGAAGTTAACCTCTGCAGGAAAGACATGAGCAGGGAATGATTCTAGAGGAAACAATAGTGTGATGGTGAAACGTTAGCACGCCGGTAGCTGTAAGACGTGTTTTTTATCGCTCCGTGTTACAGAATATCGTGAGTCGTTGTAGTTGTATTTTTTGCTTGCTACTGAATTGTGTATTTTTGAATACTGTTTTTTTTGCTTTTGTTAGAAGCATTCTTTAATTCCCCCGCGCGGGGGAAATATTATTTAATTATTGTGGCTTGTTTAAGCCAAAAAAAAAAATAAATAATAATTTTTACAAATGGATGTAAACAACGACTTCCCACCACTGGGTGGAAATATGGATTTACAAAGGAATTTGACTGCTATTTTTGGTGACGCGTTGTCGCCAATTTCGTCTCCTGAACCGGTAGTAGCACAGAAGAATTTTGCGGAGGCTGCCGGAAAGAAAGTTATGAAAATAAACACGAGTATGGATAATTTGAAAAGATGCACCGAGCTAATAGATAAAGAGGGGTCGGAAATTAAAATAGTGACCCCTGAAGCAGAGCTGGATATGGTGGAAAAAAAAAAGAATAACTTATAAGACCTACAGCATAAAAGAAAAAAAAATTACAAAAATGGAAGAGAAAATTATCGAGAAATGTTTACGAACAATCCTACCAGAGATCACCTACCTCAATAGAGGTAGGAGATTCAGAACAATTGAAGTTCGCTTCAAGACAGAGGAGGCCACAAAGAGGCACTCCTCTGAAACTATAAAAACGGAGGAAGTGGTCCTTCTTCCCATATATATTGGAAGAAGGACATCGTAAATCCGGATTAACAATATACCACCGGAGAAGGACGTGACGTGTCTGGTGGCCGGTCTGGTAAAGGGTTTGGAGGATAAAATCACAATCCTCCAGGCCACGGCTGAAAAGGAAGAGTTCTGGCGGGGCCAGAGCTTGAGCATGTTGATTCAGGCAGAGCCTGAAACGTTGGAGGAAATTGGTGAGACTATGAGTTTGGGAGGAGGGGTCAAACTCATAGTCTTCGTTGAGGGCAGAAAACCGCGTTGCTTTGGATGTGGTAAGAAGGGACACATCAAAGCGGAGTGCAAAGCCAGTGACCAACGGGAGGAGGCAGAAGAGGAGGAGGGACAGGTGGAAGAAAAAATGCAGGAAGTGACTGAGAGTCGACCCGGAGAAGAAGCAACGATGCCAGGGTCGGCAGAAGAAAGCGAACCAAAAGAGGTGGGCTGGTCTGTGGTACAGAGAAAAAGAGAAAGAATTCAACCAAACATTTTGATGTCGGAGACAAAAGTTCATTTCAAAGTCTACAAGAAGGAGAAACAGAGTAGGCAGGATGGTGTAGTGATTAAAAGAATTGGTAACATGATGTATTTAATAAAAGGCCAACAAGAGGTACATAAACGACACCTAAATCAAATAGAGAAGAAAGGAAGGACATTCCAAGTGCTTTACGAGATGTTCAATGTGCCAACACTGAAAGAGATTGAGTAGTAACAGAAAACTTAGACTGAATATTCAGATATAATTCCTAAGCAGAAAAGGTACCAAACTCCCTAACGAACAAAATTCTGACTGATTTTTATATAGAACCAGATTTTAACCAAAGGGAACCCTGGGCATTTCAAAACTGGTGCACTTCTCAGAGACCAGACTAAAAGTTTTGGAAAATCAATCTTAAAACTCGTAAATTGCTGTAATTTACTTTCATTTTTGTAAGACTATTCCTTGTCATTTTATCTCACTAATTGGTAATTTATATAAATAAAATTCTAGAAACAAATATCTGAACTTCTAAAATAATTAAAACATATAATTAAAAAAAAAACTGTCGTCTAATTTGACTTTGTTTCAAAGACTATACGTCTGTAAGATGGTTGAAAATGTTAAGACTGATATCTTAAAAACATAGAACTTTGTAGGGAGTTCTGACTGAAGCACACGTTTTAATCTGTTGTAACATTTTATTTTGGGAGCATTTTCAGAAATTCTTTTGCAAATTTCTGTCCTAAACAATTTCTCTATGAATATACAAAAAAGTACGACTTTGCATCTGTTATTTGAAAATCTTAATATCTCCTGCACATCCTATTTTTTTTTTATTAAGGCACTTCCCATTGGGACCTTTAGTTTCACATGATTTCAGGAAGATTTAGTTGTTTGTGATGTCCCACGACCACCTGGAACCTTCCTCATTTTTTTGTCACTGAGACATGTATTGATGGGTTTCAAAATTTTTCTCACCATAAAATCATTTTATCAAATGATGATTCTGAAGTAAAATGATTTTTTTTCATCCCAAGGGTGGAACATTGTTGCAATGTATGAAAAAAAAAAAAAATTCAACACCACACAGAATACAGGTAGTCTGTTAGCATGTGTGTGTGTGTGTGTAAAACAAAAAATGATATTTGCTAACTGATAATTATGCTATCAAAACAATTTATCATTTACATACCTCTGAAATCTATGCAGAAATCCCAGCAATGTCCTTTTCACTGCCACTATCATTGACACCAATGAAGTTTAATTCATGAATCTGCAAAGGTTTATGGGGTGGGGCTGGCTTAGATGAAAAAATTTAAGCCAAAAAATATTTTTTCCATAATCGTACGAGATATTTGCAAAACACAGATTTGTAAACATTTTTCAACACCAAAACACTAAAAATTCCTCATCCTTTACAAGGTGTCATTCAATCTGTAATTAATAATAGGCCGTGTGCAAGCGCAAGTTTTGAAAACATTTTGAATTTGGATTTCCAAGGAATTCAAACATAATTTATATGAAAGGCTTCTTTTAGTTTCCATCTTCCAAATCCACTCACAAGGCTTTAGTCAGCCCATGTGGTTGAGAAGCAAGGTTCCCACACAACACAGCCACTCATGCAGACAATGACAAAATAGAAAAAGGACTAAAAAAAATAACACAAATATCAAGAGACAAATCGTCCGAAATCTCTAAAAATATTACCAGCCATTGCCGGTCTCCCCAAGCAACTCAATATTTCCCTTTGTAAACAAGTGTGAACACACTGTGACTACATGATGAGCACTCACTGAGTTTGGTTTGACCAACAGCACGATTCTTGGAAGCCTTCAGCAACAACCACCAATGAATCTGCAAAAGAAATTCAATCAACAGGTTTAAATATTATAAAGCAAACAAAACAAAAACAAAGTAGGGGGAAGGGCAAAACACTAAGCAGTGAAGTGTATAAATGTAATGCTGTTACCAGTTCAAATGTGTGTGTGGTACGTTTAGACTTGTAAATAAGTCATTCACTGTGTTTTGTCATGTGATTCTCCATGACAAAACACAGTGGATCCAAAAGTGCCACATGTATGTTTGATCTGGTAATAACATTGCATTTTAAGTATAACCCTTCCATTAAAATTTCCCGTTAATTTATCTTCCAAACACCAGATTAATACTGATAAAGTTACTTTATTAAATCCTTTATTCTTGAAATTTATGGAAATAAAAGCATCTATTTCAACAAAATTAGAGCAATGTAAAGGATTCAAACTTCATTAAGGCATATTTTCTATGACCAGCTTGTTCTTCCTGTCATCATAGCTCACATGTTACCAGCACAATGGCCAAAACTAACTTCATGAAAGACTGCAAACAACACTGCTAGTATGACGGTGACATTTGTTTACAACTAGCACAACCTCAACATAAGTAGACACAAACATACACACCATACTCATGCAGACACATATATACGCAGACACACGTGTGCACACACACACACACACACAAATGGGCTTCTTTTTTTTCAGCCTCCATCTAGCAAATCCTCTCTCAAGCATTTGGTGGGTTAGAGACTTGGGGTAAAAGAAACTGGACCACAGCATCCTCCAGTGGAAGTGAACCCAAAACCACAACGTTACAAAGTAAGCTTCTTAAAAACACAGCCCCAGCTACATCTATATTACTGTAATAATGAAATAGTTGAAGCAGCAGTTATTTTACCTGGGCTCAAGATGCAACTGCAACACTAGTCCCATTGCTAACATTTACTGTACTTGATCTGTCAGCAACCATTTAGATATTGAGCTTCTCATTGTCTTTGTCAGCAAATCATGAAAGGGTTTCATTGTAAATCTCAACGAAGGACACATTGAATTCATACTGAAATAGAAAAGTAAAAACTGGATGAAAGAAGAGCACCAAGAGCAACCAGAGATCCAAACAGATTTCGTTTGAATGTTTCTGCATGAGAAAGCAATGAGAGGAGCCTTATCATAAAGTGTAATAGGGTTGACAAAGGGAGAAGAATAAAAAGGACCTGAGCACATTCATTTTGGTCAATTAACCCCTTTAGCATTTCAACTGGCAATATCTGGCACAAATATTCTACCTGTTCTATGTTCAAACTGGCCAGAACCAGCCTCTCACACCTACCAAACAATGTTATTCTAAAAATAAACACACAGCATTGTAAAATCTTGGAGCTTCAGGATTAATTCAAAATAATGTGAATAAATAAGCATTTCATAGAATAATCTGAATAGTAAAGGGTCAAAATAGCCAAATTCCAGCCCAAATATTCCACCCTGTTTTACACTCTAACCATTCAAAGTGAATTCTAATATGGATGTGTTACAGGATTTTAGATAAAGATATTTCATTTCAAGATCACATGGCATCTTGGACCTACATCTAGATTGAAGAACACAAACAGGCCATGACACATTGAACCTGAAGAAATCAAGGTTTACAAAGGAAAAATGAATCAACCACCATCCTTTGCTTCCAATATGTATTACCTCAGCAAATTGCAATTTAATGAAAAAATGCTTCAATAATATGCTCCTTTAACCCAGGGTTCGGCAAAAGGGTCAATATTAACCCCTGCAGGTCTATGTAACTATGAATCAATTTTGAACATTAGGGGTGATAAATTGCTAGCAAACTAAATCTGGAAGAACAGTAACTTGAAGCTAAAACTGCCAAATATCAAGAAACTAGGCTTCAAATATTCCTGTGATATATAATATGACTAAATTTTTGTTGCTCTTTCTCAATTTCTAGTTTTCCATGAAAAACATGGCTAGCTTATCCAAAAAAAATGTGACCTTGCTTGGAAACAGACGAGGGATAATGACAAGAAGAGCATCCAGCAAAAGAAAATATACCTCAACAAATTCCATCAGACTCATGGAAGCAATGAAAAGTGGATATCAAATGACAGTCACAATGATGACATGTACAACAGATTTTAGAGTTTCCAGCTCACAAATTCTTTCTCAAGGTCTTGTTTAGCCTGCATTTTACTTGCCTGTGGTGCCACGCAATACGACTGAATCAGAAATCACACATGGCATGCAAAGTAGATAGAATAATCACAACCAGGCCTGCAACATCCTTCTAAATTTGAAATGTTAACCTGCCAAGGATAACTTTACATATATTTGTTCCTCTGAGATTCAAAGAAATGAGTATAAAAAGAATATAGTCTATGTGGCCTAACTACATTAAAAGACCAGGAAGAAACTACTGACAACACAGCTAGTTATGTGGTACTAATGAATTCAAAAACCCAGTTTTCAATTTACAGCTGTTTAAAACATGGTACAACTTTGTGTCAGCTAAAATATTGTGGCATGAGATACAATGATGAAGTTATGTAGTTTAGTGTGGGAGTAGATAGCACTAGATACTCGAGTGGGATGGTTGATACATCAGATCTAGACAGCAAATCAAAATAAAGAACCACTGAGGATATCAAATCAAAAATTTCAAATGAAGATAAATAATCACCGTTAAACTGACAAACAACAGATTAGACAACTGACTCAGTTAAGGAAACAGCTAAAACTATACAAGGTAACATATTTTAAGAGAAAAGGAACAACCAAACCAATATTCACAATCAGTTATAAACTCTGGATACTCATCAAGAAGATTCATAAAATGTGAGATTTTTTTTTTTATATATATCAGGTTTTTAAATAGAAACTTACCTTCTAACCTTTCTCAACTAATAATTCAACTGTTTCCAACACCTGAATAGCAGCTCTTGGAATCATAGCCATCATCTCATCTTCTACATTACTACCTTCCATTGTATATGCTTTACCAGGACCAGGGTGACCATAGCCAAAGATGCAAACATTATAGCCAGTGAATGCACTCTGAAATAATAAAGTAATATATATACGCAATATAGAGATGAATGGAGGAGAATATAGATGGAAAAATCGATAGAGCACCAAACAAAATATCGTTGTGGTATTTAGTTATGTTCCCTTACGTTCTGGGTTCAAATATCACCTAAACCAAATGTACCTTATGCCTTTCTGAGGTTGATAAGTAGCAGTCAATTAATTCTCTGTACTGGTGAATCTCTGTGAATAAAGGGTGAACTTCTTCCATGGCATGTCAGTAATGCTAACTCACACATTTGGCAGAATTGAATTGTCAGCTAATCAGCAATTACTAAGCTGCTCTACCTAATAGCAGCAGACAACAGTTACAGCAGCCAACACAGATAATACAGGAATGTAACAACAACAACAACATACAACCAGTAACTCCTACACTTTTACAGATCTTGTAGCATGTGTCACTGCAACAGAATATTATTACAAACTTGCAGTGTACATCCTTCTACATAGACTGTGGTCAATAGAAAAGACTTCCTACACTAAGAACACACACAGAGATTTAATTAGTTTGATACCAAACCACCTGTGGCTACTTCTGGTTCTATGACACAAAAACTCTTGAAATTAAAGGTGACCTCTGTGAGATTTGAACTACAAACATAAGAAAGTTAGGAGGAAGAATGCCAAGCATTTTCCCGACTGATAGCTTGCTGCCTTAATGATAATAAGTTTCTCTTTTTGGCACAAAGCCAACAACTTTGTGGGACAAGTAAGTCAATTACATCGACCCCGACCCCAGTATTCAACTGGTCCTTATTTTATCAGCTCCGAAAGGATGAAAGGCAAAGTCAATCTCTGCAGAATCTGAACACAGAATGTAAAGATGAACGAAATATGACACCTTAATAATGTTTCTAATTTCAATACAAGGCCAGCAATTTTGGTGGGAGAAGGTTAGTTGATTATAGGGACCCCCAGTACTTGGCTGGGTATCTTATTTTATTGACTGAGCAAGATTTGAACTCAAAAGATATAGTCTTAAGAAATAATACAATGCATTTTTACAAAGCTCAAACAATTCTGCCAGATCACAGGCTAAATAATAATGATAATTATTTCAAATTTTTGCCACAAGGGCAGTTTGGGGAAGGTGGGGATGAGTTGAATACATCGACCCCTGTGTTCAACTGGTACTTATTTTATCAACCCCGAAAGAAGGAATGACAAAATCGACCTCAGAACGTAGCAATGGGCAAAATACCACTAAGCATTTCGTCCAGCATGCTAACGATTCTGCCAGCTGGCCACTTTAATGATAATAATAACAATAATAATAATAATAATAATAATAATAATAGCATGGGTATAGAATTTGGCAGAGATAAGAGTGCAGTATTAGTCATAAACAAGGGACAGGTTGTCAGCAGTGAAGGCATCCAATTACCAGACGGCCAGACATTAAAATCATTGAAAGAAGGAAAGAGTTATAAGTATGTAGGAGTATTAGAATCTGACAGAGTACTAACAGGACAGGAATGAAAGAGAAAATTCAAAAGAAGCATATCAGAAGAATGTGGAAGAGGTAATGAAGTGAAAGCTAAATGGTGCAAATCTAGTGAGAGTTGGAAATACTTGGGCAGTTTTCATTACTTAGGCATTCAGTAGCTTTTGGACATTGGGCAACATCTGAATGAGTAAATCGAGACAGAAATAGGTGCAGCCATGTCCTCACCTATTAATTATTAAATTTAAAGAATGGTGATTTAGTAAGCAGGTAAGTTCTCAAGAACTTTATCTCAGAAGATATGATTAAAGTAATATCATACACAGAAACTAACTAGAGACAAAAAAAAAAAGAGAGACAACAGAACCACATTCAGATTTTTAAACTTCAGCTGAATCCAAAAACAGATGGCAAAAAGAACAATAAAAGGCAAAAACACTGATCTTGAAATTCCACTCACCTTCAATTCTAAAAGAGTATTTGTGCAGCTTGCAACAAATGGTTTCATGCTTAAGCATCTTCTCTAATCTGCTTCCAAGTTTTGAATAGTTTCAGTTCATCGATTTGCAACACTTTTGAAACCAGTCGACTGTCAGTATCAACATCATCATCATCGTCCTCATCTTTTAACAACTGTCTTCCTTACCGACATGGTCTGGACAGTTTTGACAGAATAATCCATCATCTGCCAAAATCTGCTTTTGGCATGGGTTCCATAGCTGGATGTTTTTCTTATTGCACCAGCACAAGTGAGGTTGCCATGGCATTTGCATTCAATTAAGGTCGCATTCAACTGAATAGGGTTCAAGTAGAGAGTAGGGGAGACGAAAGGTTCGAGTGTGAAGGAAAGTAGCAGAAGAAGTTTCTTGTGGTGTGAATAATTGACGTGAAGCTGGAAAGAGAGAGAGAGAGAAAGAGTGTTGAAGTATCAGGGATGGGGAGGGGTCCCTGTGAGAAGAACACTTACATCATAATCATTTAACATCCATTTTCCATGCTGGCATGGGGTTAACAGGAGGTGACCAGCTGCCTGCGCTGCTTTCGCATGGTCTTTATGGCTGGATGCCCAACAACCACTTTACAGAGGAGACTAGGTGCTTTTACACAACACCAGCCTATGTGCTTTTTTTCTGGGGCACCAGAATCTACAAGGTTAGGAATGCTCAGCTGAAGAGGGATCCAGGGAACATGCCTGGGCGCAAGGACAACCACATGTTTACTTAGATTGATGAGCCATCTCAAGCACAACAAACCGCCAGAAGTCTCAGTCCCCCCCCCCTATCATCCCCTCTGTGAGGCCCAACATCTGAAGACCTTTTCTCATCACTTTGTCCCATATCTTCCTGGGTCTACCCCTTTTGCATGTTCCCTTCACAAATAGATTTCAGCATTTCTTGATGCATCTGTCTTCTTTCATACACATTACATGACCATAAAAGTGCCTGTGCAGTGCCACATAAAACTACTCTGTGGAATATGAAGTGGTTGGCACTAGGAAGGGCATCTAGCTGTAGATACAATCACAAATCAGACTGGTGTGTGTTGCAGTTCCCCTTGCTCAAACCGTCCAACCCATGCCAGCATGGACAACAGATATTA
>JARUKP010000999.1:0-10150 GCA_029874955.1 Octopus insularis
GATAGGTATGGAAACTGAACTGAAGCTAGCAAGTTAGGCCTTTTAATCAACCTCACTTCTTGGGATAAAATACTGGAACTGGTGCATTACTGCACCAGCACCTGCAGCTCTAGTATCCAGTTCAGCCTCCTATCACTCATGAATACAACCCCGAGATACTTAACTTTTCCACTTGAAATAATTTTCATACAGTGTTGGTTCAGTGCTTATTTGTGTAGGCCCTAGAGGTAAGAAATGAGTTGCTTGGGAGTAAGTCTAATTGAATAGATTCATACAGACATAAACTGTCCATAAATTAAATGTTTATAAAGCACTTTAGCTTTTCCTAGAACTAAATCCTTTCAGGTATCTGGGCAGGTTTTTTGCAGTTACCATTGCAAACACCATTGTAGATTTTTTTCTTTCTTTGTAGTTCCTTATGCTACAGTCACCTCAACCATTGTTTGGGGCAAAATAATATAAAGAGAACCCATGTCATCATATAAAAATACCCACAGCAATAAGCCCGTTTAGAGAAGTTGTGTGAATGGATAATCCAATGATACAGAATTATAATATTGAAGGTAAGCAGGTATGTGTGAAAGACAAAAAAAGAGAGCTTATTTGATCTTTTGAAAATCAATGAGAGCATGTATCCCTGTCCCGTAAAATTCTATTGACTGTTCTTTGAGCCACTTCTTCACTACAGTTTTCACTTCCTCATCACTGGAATAATGTTTGCCTCTCAAACCTTCTTTCATGGGGCTGAAGAGATGATAGTCCAGTGACAAGGAAGTGAAAACTGTAATGAAGAAGTAGCTCAAAAAAACAGTCCACAAAATTTTATGGGGCAGGGATACATGCTCTCATTCGAAGATGGAACATTGCTATTGAGAGAAATGGTGACTATGTTGAGAAGTAGGGATGTGATCCACAGAGGACCAGCTTCATTTTGATGTATGATACATGTTCCTGTGTTGGTAATTATACCTGTCCTAAACAAAATGGCATTACTTTTTGACTCACCCACGTATAAGAATAAGGATAATAATATTCTTTCTAATTTTGGCACAAGTTTAGGGTAGGCAAGTTGAATGCATCAGTCACAGTGCTCAACTTGTACTTAGCTTATTGACCCTGAAAGGATGAAAGGCAAAGTTGACTTTGGCAGATTTTGAACTCAGAATACAAAAATAGGCTGAATACCACAAAGCATTTTGTCTGATGTGATAACAATTCAGCCAGCCCACCACCCTAATAATAAGGATAGTAATATTAACAACAAAGAAAGTTTGTGTAAACAAAATTGTAACAAACTGTTTTGAATTACCTGTGTAAATCTTGCTGAAGATCAAGATCAAAATGAAGGCGAGCTAGTCTTTCTTGTTGCTCCCGAATCTGATCCATTTTCTCACAGGAGGAATCAACACCTAGGAAACATAAACACTATGTTATAGATAAAGCTTGTAAAGAAAGAACTAAAAAAATATCATTATAAAAGTGAAAGTAAAAATACAAAAACTTGTGCCTCAATCTTGAAAAAAAAATTTCTGTTTATCAAAAGTGAAGGTCCACAGAAGATTGAATTAATAAGGACAATCAGCCAAGGATCCATTGTTCATATCCTGTTTACAGCATCAATCTGTGTCTATGCTCATGGCATGTAGAACCAAACAACCAAGTTTACCTAAATTTAAGTAGGTTTTAAGTATATTACAAACTCACACCTATTGACTTCAGGAAAGGGTTGGTTTCAGGGCTGAGAGATTTGGTATCAGTACTGGAGTTATGTGCAGGAGCAGCTGTGTGGGTAAGAAGGCTGCTTCCCAACAGGTTCAGTCCCAAAGCATGGCACTATGAGCAAGTGTCATCTACTATACCACTGGGTCGACCAAAGTCCTGTGACTGAATCTGGTACACAAAAACTGAAAGAAGCCAGTTGTATGTGTGTGTTTATGCCTCCCTTGTCTTGACATCATATGATAATTGTAAATGAGTATCCTTGTCATACAAGCAGTGTTATTTATTTTCAGTATTCTGAGAAAACTTTTGGTAGGGAAAATATATTTAGCAAGGACTTCTGTCATTGCTACACGACTACACACTATGTAAGGAGAGGTAGTGGTTAATTAAATCAATAAACACATAACAGGTATTTATTTTACCAACTGCAGAAGACTGAAAAGCAAAGTCTAGCTTGACAGTAATTGATCCCAAAACATTAACTCTTAAAGTCCTATACTGCAATTAAAGTTTAATCTCATTTTTAGAATGTTAAAAAACTTCCTGTTTGTACATGTATGTCTATTTTTTTGTTTCATTGAATGAATTTCTTTGGATTATTTCTTCCTTCAGTTTTTCTAGTACATTAATAGTTAATACTTCAAGTAATGAATTGAAATTCGTTGATATTGTTTATTAATTGATTCATCCTTTACTTGTTTCAGTCATTGGAATGTAGCAATGCTGGGGCACTACTTTAAAGGGTTTAGTCAAATATATCAACCCCAGTACTGAATTTTGCTGTGAGTCACAAAAGATGATTCTGCCAAGATTTATCTTTCCTACAGCACCTAGACATCAAAAATTCATTTTTGCTATGAAATGAAAATATTACACATCTATCTTCATCGTTTAACGTCCACTTTCCATACTCGCATGGGTTGGAAAATTTGACTGAGGACTGGTGGAGCCTTCGGGCTCCACCAGGCTCCAATCTGATTTGGCAGTGTTTCTACAGCTGGATGCCCTTCCTAATGCCAACCACTCCGAGAGTATAGTAGGTGCTTTTACGTGCCACCCGCACAAAGGCTAGTCAGGCAATACTGGCAATGGCCACACACCATCTATCTTTCATAGAATAGCTAAACACCACAACATCATCCTTGCAATGGCATCTAAACACCAAGCATTGAGTATGGTGCTCTGTTATTTCTACTATCGTTGTTTTTAGTATTTTCATAACAAGCATCAAATGAATTACACAGGGGATAACGAATTTTCTGTTTTTTTGGACAATAAAGCTTGGAATAATATAAGAAGAAATGGGTTAATAAAAGAGACAAAAACTATACCGAAAGCTTGGAGTTTCCCAGAATGAAAATCATCAAGTAGCTGTAGTAAACCTTGTTCCATCATCCGGACATCAGCCACATCAGTGAGAAATGAATGTTCTTTGCATGGTCGGTTGACAGAGATTTTGGCTGGAATAAAACCAAGAAAAACAAAAAGAAAAAGAAGAAAATCAAACACTTCAATTGGTAAAGGTCAAGGAAAGAAGTAAAAGAAGAGTATAAGTCTGTTAAATCAATCTCATATATTACTGGTGCTTATTTTATTGATCTCAGTAGCAGGAGCTGAACTTTGAAGAGAAGTAAAATCAACTGCTGTGAAATATATTGCTCTACTGACTTGTTTATCAACAACATAATCATTTCTTATAATAACACAAAGTAAATGAGGAAGGTAGTTGAATGAATTGTTTCTCTATCGTATTACTGATCTAGACCAGGTATGGGCCACCTTTTTCGAGAAGCAGGCCACATGAGACATGGCCCACCATCAGGTGAGCTGCACTAGGTAATTTTTCATTAGGTAGTCTATTCAAAAAATCCTGACAGCTGCAGGATGCCTATGACTGATCTAGACAGATGAGAGATGAAGTTCACTTTGGCAAGATTTCAATTTGGAAATGAAAAAGAAACTAAATTCTGTGACATATGTAGTCTAAATTCTTCTGTCATAGGTGTATACACTATGCTTCAAATCTAATATTTTGACAAGCCATGAACATTTACTTCTTTCCCTATGCAACACATAATCCACTCTAAGGGAGGTAATACGTTCAACATGAATAAACATACTATAACTCACAGGAAGAATTGAGCTGTAAACTAACAAAATACATGCCAGTCTTAGTGTAATGGTAATTTTCACAATGATAAGTTGTATCTATTCTCAGTACCTATTTAGAAAAAGGAGGTCCAGGCCATTTAGGAGTTTAATGCATTGGCCTTAAATACAAGTGTTGGCAACATGATACAAACAGTTGACTTCTTGGTACATTCTCTACTACTGTAGCAACTTCTCTATCCACATTATGCATTTAATGGGCTTATGTCATCATTATTTTTATGCCCATGCTTGCATAGGATAGAGGTAACATACTGAAGTAGTTTTTGATGGCTTAGATGCCCTACTTGTCGGCAACTCTAACCTATCTTTCAAATATGGTATATTTCATTTCACTGGTTTTCACACATCAAAACGTTAGGGTTATAAAACATATTGAGATGTAAACATGACACCCCTGTCACCAAAAACAAGGGTCGTGCAAAGGCATAGAAATAAATATTTACACACCGACACACATGCACATACATACATGTGCACACACACACATGTATGTATACACATATACACAAATTCATGTACACACAGACACATGCACATACATACACATGTACATACACACAAATCTACATACACATATGCACACATATATATATATATATATACACAAACACACATAACACATGTGCATACACATACAATGACCTTCTGTACAGTTTCAGTCAACCAATTTACACATATCCATGTACATATACATGTACATATACACATGCACACAAACTCATGTACACACATACATACACACATACTGCAGCTACAAGTCTAAGAGCCCCTATGAAAACCATGAGGTCTACCATTCTCCCACCCATGTCTTCTGTTAGTTTTATTTGATCTCTAAATTCAGAAGAACAATCAAAGAGAAAAATCAGATGGCATAAATGCTCCATACCTTTTGTTGTTTGTCGTTTCCCTTCAATTGGTTCCATATCTGTGAGCATGTCTTTCTTCCATTTGACCTGACTGCTGGCTGTGGCGCCGCAGTTGTTGTTTGCTTGAGGGCTTATGTCTTCTATCTCTTCAGAGGTGGTCACCTGACCATCTGATTCCATCTTTGGGATCTCCTTGAAAATGAAAAAAATAAAAAATGAGGTTTTATGTAAGTGCAGTGACAATTGTCATTTAAGTGTCAATTTCTTAAATTTGTATCAAAACGGACAAAAAGAAAATGAATAAGTAAACAAGGAAACCAGGCACAGACATGGCTGTGAGGTAAGAAGTTTTGTTTCCAACCACATAGTTCTGGGTTCAGTCCTACTGCATGGCACTTGGGTAAGTGTCTTCTAGCCTTGGGTCAACTAAATAGATAGAAACTGAAAGAAGCCTGTCAAACATGTGTGTGTGTGTTTGGTGTATTTATGTCCCCATAACTTAGTGGTTCAGCAAAAGTCACCAACAAATAAGTACCAGGCTTCACATTTTCTTTCTTGGTAGGGATGCTGCATGTCGAATAACTAAAACAAATTCATAGCATTTAACACTAATATTTATTGCCAAACAAAATATAGTTGGTGTTGGCTATTTATAATGAAAAATATTAATAATTGCTGACTGGGAAGAGAGAAAAACTGCATCATATCCATAAAATCTACTTACAATGTTCAGAATCGGTCTGTCTGTGCAAAAGTCCGAAGCTGTCTGCTTGAGTACCAGAGGTCATCTGCCTAGCAAAAGGTGAGGCATGTGAATCAGTCGGCCATTCTCAACATTCGGCCTGGTGAATTAGGCACCAATTGGTTTATATAGGGTGACAAAAAGGTAAATTCTAGAACATCTGAGCAAGCCATATAACACTACAGCTTCATGCTGATGAGTTGGTTTATAGATCAATCATGTGAAACAGTGGTGGCTCAGTCACGTTGCCAAACCATGTACTTAGTTGTTAGAGTCTGAATTCCTGCTATATATCCCCAAGGCTTTGTTTTGGCATGGAGCTATAGTAGAAGATACTTGCCTATAGTGCCATGTATGGGATTGAACCTGGAACCATGTGGCTGGAGAGCAAACTTCATACCACACACATACTCCCCACCATTACAAATGTATTATATTGATATTTAGGGTATACATCTGCTTATTTCCATTATTACAATCAATATGTATCCATTATTATTTTTGTAATTAAAGCATATATTAAAATTGAGGATTATGGAATTATTTACAGAATTGTTGAATAAGCAAAACAGGAAAATGGAAATTGTTTGGCATTATTTATTCTCCATTACACATCTTTCATTTTTTAATAGGAATCACAAAGATTTGCATTTTTTTTATTTGGCTGTAATATTCTTTAGTGACACGTGTTTTGTTACAGGTGCCACTGTAAGATATATTTTCATCCACCCCTAAATATCTGTAACATACCTTGTCAGATACAGGGGAAACAGTCAAATCATTGACAGAGATGCTACTAGTCTGGTTTATAGTTTTCTGCCTTTTCACAACCATATAACAACATTTATCCTGACCAAACTGCAACCCTACATCCTTTGAGAATGTTGTAACTAGGTCAAGGCTCTTTTTCATCTCATGCATATTCTTTGCATAAAGTTGCAAGTCATCCACAAAGAAACAGTGAGTAATTTTGGTATTTTTGTTTCCTTGTGAACCAGTGAGATATCCTTCAGACTTCCTTAACATGAATGACAGGGGGTTTATGGAAAGTATAAACATCACAGAGAGGCTGTCTCCTTGGAATATGCCTTTGCGATACTGTGTTCTATCAGTGATAATATAGTCACTCTTTGTGTTTAATTTCAAGATGGTGGCCCACATGAAGTCAGCTCAGCTATGGCTTTGGTTATTCTCACTGGAACTTTAGCAAGTTGAAGGGCTTCTAGCATTCATGAGTGGGAAACAGAGTCAAAGGCTTTCTTGTAATCTAGCCACACTGTATTAATGTATGTATGTATGTATGTATGTATGTATGTATTATATGTAGGTGCATAACTCAGTGGTTAGAGCGTCGGGTTTAAAATCGTGAGATTGTGAGTTCGATTCCCAGACCGGGCTGTGCTTTTTGTTCTTCAGCAAGACACATTATATCACGTTGCTCCTGTTCACTCAGCTGTAGAAATGAGTTGCAATGTCACTAGTGCCAAGATGTGTCGGCCTTGCTTTTCCCTTGGATAACATCGGTGGTGTGGAGAGAGGTGGCTGATATGCATGGGTAACTGCTGGTCTTCCACAGTAAGGTTTCTAAATAACGAAAGGTCTTCATACGGACGCATGCCCGATGAAAAACTCCTATTTTTATCGGGCATGACATAAGTCATTCATTCATTCTGTCCTTAAGTAATATGCACTGTAGGATAGCTTTCAATTTATACGATAAACTATATAAATTTTAAAGTTCAATATTCCCATGACACAAGTTAGAGATATCGACATGAGTTTTTCAAATAATTGTTCGTGGAATGAACCTAATAAAATTAGCTAGAGTACACTCAATATTTCATATTTAAATCTGATGTGACTATTTCTACTTGGATAGGGATTAGAAAACATATCTTGATAAACTTCTAAAACATATTTCGGATACCTTTGGAACAAGTCGCCTTATAAACACTTGATATTTCACATTTAAATCCGATGTGAGTATTTATAGTTGGATATGGATTGAAAAATACTATATGCTGATAACTTACATTACCTATTTTTAATATTCTTGAAACAACTCAACTTTTTAACACAGGATATTTCTATTTTAAATCAGATGTGAGTAATTATACTTGGATAGAGATTTTAAATTATTGTATACTGATAACTAACATTGCATACAAGCCGACAAAGGGGCGGACGACGTCTCCCCTCTCAGAGGGGGGTGCAGGCCCCTTCTATACCCTTCCCTATACTCTTCTCAATTATTCCACAGGGTAAAAGGGAAGGATGGTGTCAGGAATCTCTCCCCATCCCCTTCCAACTTCCCCCTCTCCCAAGCATCACCCTTAACCCTCCTATTACTCACCCTCCATAAAGGTCTAAAGGTCGTACATGTACATATTAGATATTGGAAAGGGTTGGAGGCGATGTCATGCACTCTGCAAGAGCCAAGCTAACATTGCCCACACCAGGCCGAGTCAGTACTCTCCATCTTTCCATCTAAATCTACACGTTTTAATCCATATTTGACTCGCCTGTTACTGGTAGAGAAATATTCATGAAGAAAATATTCCTGATATTTAATTAATCAACAAATAATATCTCACCTGTCCGATAGTAACCGGACCATACTAAGAACACTGCTCGGTACATTACCTTGCCTATAGTCTATATCTTTTTAATTTAGTCCATTAATTTGGTCACTCACACATACATACATACATACATACATACATACATACATACATACATACATACATACATACACATGCAAGTTCACTTGCATCTCTCAGTCCCAGGCTGAATGCATAGATTCCCTAGTATTGCTTTCGCCTTGGGAGCCTCGTAGCCTTCCTTTAGGGAACTTGATCCCTTTTGGTGATGGTGGTTTTGTAGTAGATCAGTCCACTTGGCAATTTCTGCAAGGACCTTGTCATGTCTCCACTTGTATCGGCCTTCTCCCAGTGCCCATGAGCTGTTCATCATTTTTTCAATCTATGAACAAATAGTTGAATTAACATGCTTGTATGCATCCTACATAGGTTTGTGTGTGTATGTATGAGTGAAAGAGATGCGTGCGTTGTGTGTGTACATGCTTGCGTATATGTAAATGAACATGTCTTCACACTGAATAACGAGTAAAATGTACTCAGTACTATTTAATAAACTGGAACGAGGTGAATTCATGCGGGTCGCTGCTTGAAGTTTCTTCGTTTTTGTTCCTGAGGTGGCTGAATATCCTACTTGAATTTCTAGGTAAATATGCATCTACAGATGTACTTTCTTTAGATCAGATAAAGATTAGAGACAACCTGGACGACGTCTGTAAGAGGATGGAAGTAGGACATATCATTCAAGAGGAAGTATATGAGTGAAAAGAAGGAATGAAGAGGGAAGGTGGAGCAGAGCAAATACAAAAATGAGGAACCAACAAAGGGTGAAGGAGAATAATTAAGTAGCAGAAGAGTAATAAGGAAAAGAAAATTTAGGCAGATGAGAATGAGGAAGAGACAGAAAGAAAAACGAAGTAAAAACGTAACGAAGTAGTGGAAGATGAGAGACTAATAGAAAATGTTTAGTATAAACTAATCTATTACAAATGTAAAAACAAAAATAGAAAATGCATATATATGCGTGTGTGTGTGTGTGCGCGCGTGTGTTTGAGTGTCTGTGTGTGTGTTTGTCTATGTCTTACTTAGACCTTCAATTTCCAAGGACGCCATACTGACAAATCTTGTACCAGTTTTCTCCATCTGTCACGGCTGTATGCTGGCGCTCGAGGTCCCCATCAACGAATTTCCTGTCTATTCCTAGACGTTGTCTGTCTATCTCCTCTCTTGCTCCGCATTTTCCTTTCAACGGTTCCTCGAAGAATGGATTTTGCAAAATAATTAAATCTTGTTATATAACCATACCATCTCAACTTTTTCTTTTCTTCACTGTCATGAGATGTTATAGGAGTCAATGTGATGATAGAAATTTCGCAAACACGCTCAGTCGTGATATGGTCCAAATACGAAAATGCCTAAGATGTCGCAATGTGTCGCAGTACAACTCTCATTTCTGAAACCAGTATCTTCCTCTGAATTTCTGTCACGATGGTCCATGTTTTGCTTGCGTACAGGAAGCTGGAAAGAACCAGTGCACGCCGGAACTGATCTTTTCGATCATAGTGATGTTCTTATCGCTCCATATTGATAAGAGTTTGGTAAGAGCAATCATCGACCGTGCAGTTCTTGCAAAAGATTTCATGCCTTGATCTTTTGTTATAAAAAGTTTCATTCACGTACTTGAGCTACTGTACTCTCTCTCTCTAGTTCCTGTCTTTCTACAGAGAAGCTTGTTAAGATAGCACTGTTGGCATTCGTCATGAGTTTGGTTTTCCATCCCAAAATTAGTAGGCGCTCAATCAATTAACACACACACACATATATATATGTGTGTGTATGTGTGTGTGTGTGTGTGTGTGTGTGTGTGTGAGTGTGTGTGTGTGTGTAAGGCGTTGGTATGGCTGTGTGGTAAGAAGCTTGCTTCCCAACCACAGGGTTCTAGGTTCAGTCCCAATGCGTGACACCTTGGGCAAGTGCCTTCTACTATAACCTCGGGCTGATCAAAATCTTGTAAGTGGATTTGGAAGATTGAAACTGAAAGAAGCCTGTCG
>JARUKP010001000.1:0-10149 GCA_029874955.1 Octopus insularis
AACTTAATGTGACAATCCCTATAAGGGAATATGTCTATATATTTGACGAGTTGCCTTCACAGCTGAGTGCTTTATAGGTGCGAAACCAATGATCACCCTTTGACAGGCCATAACAACCAACATATACACCCAACGAGAAGGAATCAGTTAGAAAGGATGTGCCAGGTGTGGGTTGTTAAATATTGAAACTTGTAGATAAACAAATTTTTTTCAGAATCCTTATTTCCGTTGAATGAAACTTTTAACTGCTGCAGTGTTTCTATTTCTCTTTTCTTTTTTGTGTTGCATAGGAAACCAAAACTTTTTACTGATGAGTTTTTGTGAATTTATTTACAATTTGCTTTGTATATCTTTTATTGATATATGTGTAAATATGCTAGCAATCGTATACTGGCGATGTAACATCAGAAATTAGGTTAAAATTGTTTCACTACTATTACTTCAATATCTGAGCAATTAGCTTGTACGAAGCTAGATTTTCAAATAATGATATTCACTTGAGAAACAACTTGAAAAGGTACACGAACAGAGGAAAATTTGCAGTTCAAGTATATTGTGTGAGTCTAGAACATGATTCGAAGCTCTTATGTTCACAGGGTATGAGCTATTTGGGATCCGGACAAAAGCTTCGTAGTTAAAGTGTGTAAGTGGACAAAAGCCCCACCTTTTACTTATTTCAGTCATTAGACTGAGGCCATGCTGGGGCACCGCCTTGAAACATTTTTAGTTGAACGTATCGACCTCAGAATTTTTGGTTAATATAAAGATCTTCACCCAGGAACAAAAAAATAATAATAATAAACCAGCCTGCTGGGTGTTAAGAAGCATGGGTACTACTAAAGCAGCACGGTCCCGAACGCGCGTCCGCGCCAGCCAGTCGTCAGTGGTCGATCCCAACCCTAACCACGTATTCATTTGCACACGCGAGTTAGGGATAGGGTTAGGGACAGGGTTAGGGTTAGGGACAGGGTCAGTGCTAGGATCGACCACTCACGACTAGCTAGCGCGGGCCGCGCGCTCGGGACCGTGCTGCTTTAGTAGTACCTCAGCTTAATAGTGATAGCTGTTTCACTAAATTTGGAATTAGTTTTGAAACTAATTTAAATAAAGGCATGATATTTGAACAGAAATATAATAACGAAAGGAACGGTTCTAAAAGCAAACTTCGTTTGTTTGTTTACGTTTATCGTAATTTGAATTTAACGAATAACAAAAGGGTTTAAAATATTGTTCGTCAGAATTCGGCAGAATTGACATATGCTAAGCTATGGCAAGAGTTGTCTACCTTGCTCCCTTTTTCGTTTTCTTTTTCTGCGTTACGATAAACTCAGATTCCCTTGGTTAAGTTGGTATTAACATAGTTAATAGCCGGCGAGAAATATCTTTGCTGTGAGAACTAAAAATGACCTTGTTCAGTGAGTAATATTATTTTCATGTGTAGCGTTTTAAACCACGTAAGAAGTATTTGAGCAGGCTTAGATTAAGGAGTTCAAGGACGAAACATTGCATACCATATCATTCCTGTTTTTATTATTATTTTGGAAGGTAGTTGAATGTAACTTTCTAGCAAGTTGATTGTCCATGTAAAGGCCTCCTTCCTCTTAGCCAAACGTTTTTGCTTAATGTTACAAATGAATGACATTCATTTGCAACAACCACACACCCAGTATCAAAGCAAGGAGACACAAACAATCACACTTGCATTCACACACACACACAAACACACATATGCATGCATGCACACACATGCATGGATGCATGCATATATGCATGCCCCATCAAACACACAATGTGCTTCTTTAAGTTTCTGCTTACCAAATCCAGCCCAGGTCTATAGTGAAAGTCACCTGACTAAATTGTCATGCACAAGGACTGAACCGGAAACCATGTGGTGGAGAAGCAAAGTTCTTACCACACAGCCATGTCTGTATCTATATTTTATAGTTGACAATTAGATCCTCCAGCTATGAATATTCCAATCATTTTTTCAGTCAGGGGGGAAGGTATTGCCTATAGACTTTTACAGGGTTTCTGAGACTGATATGAATAATAATAGAGAGAAGAGTGTCCTCAAACTGGAAACTTGGTTTAAATGTTTACAATAGATAAACTCTGCTAACAGCATCCAGTATGTCAAGTGTAAGTGGTGGGATTTGAACTCATGAAGTAAGGAGTTGTAAGAAATACCACAAGATATCTGATCCAACTGTTTTTCTAATCCACTGCTTTGGATTGATCCTGAAAAGATGAAAGGCTAAGTTGAAGACAGCAAGATTTGAACTAAGTGCAGAGAGTCAGGACAAACATGATTAATTAATGATTACTTTTTTTTCAGAATCATTCATGTCATAAGAAAAATGAAAGCAAACAAAAATGAACTTTCAGACTAAAAAGAGATCAAATGTCAATTCATCCATCTTCTCCTGGGAGTTCTGTGGGTTTAAAGTCCTCAGGCACCTTCTCCAAAGGGTCTTATCAGATGTAACCATTATTACCGTTTCTGGCTGAATTTCCAAGCATGATCTGCTGAGACTATAGATATTACCCAACCATCTCATTCCTGGTCTACCTCTATGTCTCTTATCCTTTGGCTCAGCTTAAAGAATCTGCCTTGCAATTTTGTTCTTGTGTCATTTTAATCATGTGTTTGTAGTACCAGAGCTGTGACCTCTCAATATGGAGAAGTAGTGATTTGATCTGGAGGGGCTCCTTGAGCTTCAAACTATGCATCCTGTTGAGTAAGTTTATTCTGAATAAGATCAAACGTGACTATATCAAATTTAGCAAAGTGGTTGTTGACATGGATTGCTGCAGAATCAGAAAAATGTGATTAAGGTATACTGCGAGTATTTTGGAGTATTCAGGTATGCTAAGAAAATTAATAGCATATCTGAATACCCCAGTAAACATAGCCTCTCCATGCTTTTCTAGTTGGGATATTAAGATGACTGGACAGGGAAACAGAGTCTGGAAGAAACAAGAGAAAGGTATTAAAAATAGTGATATATTTTTAAAAACTTTTGTCAGTGTCAGTTAAATAGTTAACTCTGCTATAAACTTATTTCAGTTTATTGCATGCATTTCTTTCTACCATTTGAAACTAGCTATTTTTGAGACGGGTAAACTATTTTCAACACTTTCTGTTGGCAAAGCAATTCTGCAGTTTGTAAGGTAATTATACTATTTTCCACTTCAATATTTATTGATATACAAGAATTGTGACATACAAAAGAAGCCACACAAACATTCCTTATCATTGAAACTTATCATTTACCACTTTGTCTATGCATGAGGAAGATTTGGCTAGGATATTTCACTAAAATGTTACATTAATATCATAGACAAAATTATTGGCATTAATTATCTGTCAAAAATTTTTCTGACATATACATATTCACAAATGTGAGACTTTTTATGAGGTTACTCAACCTGCTGGAAATCAATCTGAAACACATGTCATAATGATAAATGTAGAACCTTGGTTAAGAACATTGTTTATGAAGAAGTCATCTAAGTAAATGTAACGATTATACAATGTATATACACAGTTTGCAGAATAAGGAATGAAATATTTCTAAATGAACACTTTTAGTTAAATAATACTAAAATATTATTTATTAAATCTTTGTTGGAAGCAACAACCTAAATATCAATGTTGCTTAATGTAACCAATTAAAAATGATAAAATAGCATCTATTTTTCTGAAAGTGCAAACTAACAAAGGTAAAGTTTATAATTTTCTAATTCTTTCAAAGACACTTTGTACTTGAATTGAATAAATTTTATATTAAAATAGCATTTTAAATGGAAAAGTAATTTAATTTTTACATTTTATCCTCTTACTATCAGCAAAATGATGTTGTTAGACTAAGAAGAAGGAATAACTCTTTAAATGATTCTGATTGTTTCATTTAAAAAAAATATAACATATTTATTTCAAGAACTTTATTTATATTATAATAATTCTTTTTTTGAAGTCAAGGTGACATGGTCAAGCATTAATTCATATGCCTAAAGGGTTAAAAAAAAAGTGATTAATGTAGAGAAAAAGTGTGACATGGTTGTGGCGGTGGGAGCCAAGTGAGTTTAGGAAGGGATAGTATATGGTTTATAAAATGAAAATGATAGTATGTGGTTTATAAAATGTAATTGTGAAAAAAATAGAGATTTGGAGAACATAATCTGAATGTAGGTAAGTCAAGTAACCGATAAATGTCTGTAAGTAAAGGTTTGATGGCTCATTTTCATTGAATGCAATCCAAAATCTTGGCAGGTAAAATAAAGATCTTGGTCAAAGAAACTAACAATTTTAAAATACAAATATTATTTATTTTATTTTTTTGGTGGGTGGGTGGGTGGGGCTATAACCATTAATAACTCTCCAACATTGATGGATTAAAATAACCAACACATCTCACTTGTAATATCTTGAAATTTTGCCAGAAAAAATGTTTTTACTTACAGACCAAGCTTCAGCATATAGGGTACATAAACTCTGAGTTAACAAGATTTATTGGATAGGAAGATCGATATCTGCTAATCCTAAAACTTACCAATGTGACACTGTTGTTGTGACTATTTTGAGAAGATGTATTTTCCTTGCAGTATTTAGTTATATTTTGTTTACATTGTATGTTCAAATTTTTATAGCCTTACTTTGGATTTAGTGAATCTGATGTTACTAAAATAAGAACTACTCAAGTGTTGGTGTCAAAGCTGGCACTAAGCACTGGAGAAAGTAGCTGATTACCTTGGGTGCTAAAATCCTGTGGTGCCAAGCACACTGAATAATTTAAGATAAAAATTCTTGACCTAAATAAAAATATGGAAGCTAAAATTTTAGTTGAAGAGCAAGTGAAGTTATTTCTGGGACAGAGGAAGATAGACAAAAGTGCAATGTCAGGTAGATAGGAGGCCCATGTGATGTCATGATTTCACCTGAAATGTTAAAAATTTTACCTGATAACAGATTTACTTGGTGATACATATAAGCATAGAAATGTAAATTTCTTGTAAGTTAATTATAGTTTTGGGGTTCATTTTTAAGCTGCTGTAAAATAGAGTGATGGTTGGAAGAAATTGTAGTAAAAAATTTGAGAAGGGGTACAAAATGTAGGGCCGAGAGAAGCAGAACATATTGTAGGGCTGGGAAAAGGGGTTACATATTGTATGGCTGAGAGAAGCACACACAGAGGAACTGAGTGAAGGGGGTGCAATTATAAAGTAGTGAGTTGGGGGCACATATTGTAGTGTTGGTAGAAGGGGATGCACATTATAGGGCTGGGAGAAGGAGATGCACATTGTATGGTGGAAAGAAGAGGGCACATATTTTAAGAGCTGAGAGAAAGAGCACACATTATAGGGCTGGGAGAAGGGGGTGCTCATTGTAGGGTGGCAAGAAGAGGGCACATATTTTAAGGGCTGAGAATAAGAGCTCATTGTAAGGCTGGAAGAAAGAGCACACATTGTAGGGCTGGGAGAAGGAGCACATATTATAAGGCTGGGAGAATGGAAGTGCTCATTGTAGGGCAGCAAGAAGGGGACACATATTGTAGAGTAGCTTTGGGTGTTTAATGCCTTGGCTATAGTCTGTTCGACTGTCTCTTTTCTCAAAATGTTAGAAATCATTTTTATTCTTACATAAATCACAATGGCTGTGATGCAGCAGTGCTAGTCAACTGCCATATTTGTTTTCTCAAAGGCTTCCTCAGAAGGAGGAATACAGCACCTGGAACCTTTCCAAGGCCTTGAAGACTGCCTGAAGGAATAAAAGAAGTTGACCTTAAACCAGAGACCTGGCTTGAATATTTGCAACAGAGTGACTGTATATCAAAGGCACCCAAGACTAGCATTTCATCTTTTACTTGTTTTAGTCATTGGACTGCGGCAATGTTGGGATACCACTTTGAAGGATTAGTTGAACAATTCAACTCCAGTACTTATTTAAGCCTGGTACTTATTCTATTGGTTTTATCTTGCCAAACCACTCTTATGGGAACATAAACAAACCAATGCTAGTTGTGAAGCAGTAGAGGCAGGGTGGGGTAAATGCAAGCACACACACTCATACAAACACACGATGGACTTCTGTAGTTTTTATCTACTAAATTCATTCACAATGCATTGATTTATCTGGAGCAATAAAGAAAACACTTGTCCAAGGTACCATACAATGAGATTGAACCTCATGCCACAAGGTTGCAAAGCAAAGACCTTAACCATATAGCCAATATAATCACAATTAAAATTCATATCATACGAAGATATTATATTCCTGATGGTTCTTTATGTTCTGAGTTTAAATTACCAGTCAAATACTGGTTGTGTAATCAATTAATTCCTTCCTCCTAAAATTGCTGGTCTTGTGCGAAAATTTGAAACTATTATATTCCTGGACAAGGCACATAACTCTGCTAACTCCAGTTAGACTGTCAAGGAAGCTTACATGCATATTTCAGGTTGTGTGGTTAGAGAAGAGAATGCTATCTTGATGTAAAAATATATTAATGAAAAATAAGTAAATAAAAATTCTTTGCAACCATAGAAACACTGATGTAAAAAGCAGAAAGGAAAATAGCAGTCTAACAAATTAATTAACATTTTAGCTGATTACAATTTCAAAGCCATTTGATTAAATCTCTTTCTTGAAATAGAAAAATATATATTTATATATTCTATTTAGCATTGCTCTTTTGTCAAAACCACTGGCTGGGTTTATTTAAGATTTCAGCATTCTGCAATTTTTAACTTTATAGAACTAGGTCCCTGCAGACTTAATATTATGCCACCACCTACTGGGCAACCTTTTTTTGCAAAGTAAGCTGCTTGAGACATGGGTTATCAACAGACAGGCAGCCTTATTAAAAAAATTCAAGGTAAGTTTTCATTAGGTCGGCATTGAAAAAGTCCCATGGGCTGTAGTTTGCATATGACTGGTTTACAGAAAATCGTGGTGTTACCCCTTTCTTTTTTGACTAATATATATATTTAAATATTTCGACACGAGACTCTGCTTGCGAAGACCTGTTGGGGCAAGCGAAAGCGAAATCGTGATGGCACCTGTGCCCAGCGTCGCCTTCCTGGCACGTGTAAAGATATTTGAGCGAGATCATTGCCAGTGCCGGTGGACTGGCTCCTGTGCAGGTGGCACGTAAAATACACCATATTGAGTGTGACCGTTGCCAGTACCGCCTGACTGGACTTCATGCCGGTGGCATGTAAAAGCACCCACTACACTCTCAGAGTGGTTGGCGTTAGGAAGGGTAACGAGAACATGTCCTGTACCCATATATGCATGTATATATACATATGTAGGTATGTACATATAAGGGCAAGAAAATAAATTAATCTTTTAATTAGTGAGATATTCATAAAATTAGGGTAATAATAAATGCTATGAATTACTATTCATCTGTGCTTTTGTGTTGTAGCCTTTGCTCTAAATATAAATACTATTATCAACTTATTAAAATAAATATCGTGCAGTGAGTCACGTTGCTATGCAATTTGGCCAGTCAGCTATGATGAATAAAAAATAGTCGAGATAATGGAAAGAAGAATGACATCTCGTCAATTGTTCTGGAGACGTCTCTTGTAAAGGAGGGAGAGAGAGAGAGAAGGAGAGAGAAAGAAAGAGAAAAGAGAGAAAGAGATGAAATTTGTAAAATAAGGACGTTAAATTTGAGAGACTCAAAGATAATGTTATTTATATAATTAACTAGGAGAAAGAGTAGAAATTCTCTGATTTATGAGTGGTTACTTATAGTGTGGGAAATAAAAAGAATTATGAGAAAAGATAGTGCTTTGAGAAAGAAAAATGAAAGATAAAAGAAAAATGAAAGATAAAATAAAAGTGAGATTGAGACACAAGAAGTTTATTAAAGAATCGAAGGGGGGAGAAAGGGAAACAATACGCGGGAAAAGGATAGTGATATGAAACTTAGAAAAAAAAAAAGACAAGTGGAATTTTTGTCGTCTTGGGAGGATAATTTCAATACGAATTCACATCAAGAATCTTGCAAACCAACTACAAAAACGAAGGTGGAATTTTGTAAGGAAGGAAAATGGTTTGATTTAGAAAAAGAAGTGAGAATATTAAAAGAGGCGCATATATAAGATACAAAAGATATTGAAAAAGAGAAAAAGACAGCGGACACAAGAATTATTTTTTTGTTAAAAAAAATAAATTTCAAGACAAATAAATCCGGAAATAAAGAAATAAAAGTAACAGGGGGAGATAACTGCAACAAAACTACGACGAGTGGAACTTGTTTTTCAGGATTGAGTGAGAGAGAGGCCGACTGCTTGAGTGATTGTTTAAATTGCTACATTCCTGACAGCAATTATATAGTTTGGCGGTTCAACTCTTTAACCGCTTAACTTAATTCTTAGTCACCCTGCCAAGGAAAGCAAGCCATCATCCTTTCCACTCATTCTCTCTTGTGGATGGGTGTCTTCCGTTACCAAGAGGAGATATTTTAGTGCATTTGGGGTTCTTTTGCGAAGAATATTTCTACATCTGTTTAAATCAAGACTAAATTACATCCTGTCTCTAAAAGGATAACTATTTTTGGAGATTGCAGTGACGATGTTTTCAGCATCGCCACCCGAAGAAAGCACCATGCGTCGTTCTCCCCATAATTACTTGGATTGTGAAGTAAGTAAAATGCTGCATATGTTTTTAAACCCGATATAATTTTAAGATGATGCCCTGTGTCCCAGCGTGACCCCAGTTCATTTATTGAAATAAGTAAAAGAACAATAATACTGGAATTATCAGCGTATGCTTCCTTTATTGTATCATATATAAAGTTCAAGTTTATTTTTATATTCAACTGATATTCTGCTGAAGGAATCCTTATCAACAGTACCCCCCTCCCGTCATCACAACTATCTTTTTTCTGGTTTACCTAAGCTGTATAAAGCATAGTATTTTATTTTTGTTTTGTTCACCTTTCACCTACATGCGCAGTACTCGATATTTCATATAAGTACACAATAGATGTGTTCACATTACTATAGGGGCACGTGCGCACATATATAGAACCGGTATAACACAGAGCGCACTCAAGCACTATGATCATCCTCATTATAAAACGCACGTTTGACTGGAATTTGTGTTTATTCTTTCTCTAATGTCAAAATTTATTTAGTAGATAGATATAACAGCTGCTCAGAGTTTAGAATATTTTTTGTCGAAGAAATCATTGACGGTTTATAACGAAATACGTGGTGAAGACATGTCCCTTCATCATCTTTAGACATCACTTGAAGTGAAAGGTGAAAATCGAGAAATAAACCTTTACGTCAGATAAGTTTTATGAAAAGTATTAATGAATGAATGATATAAAAAAGCATTTGTTTGTCCTGGGTGGAGGCGATGGGTTTTTTTTTTGCTGGTTTTGTTTAAAATTCTTGTTTTATATTCCTATTTTTTTTTTTTTTTTGCATCTGAAAGAAAGCCTCACCCATACTGTCATTAAAGATATGACTCGTTTTCATTTCGCCCTTCCTATTTTCAACATCCTTAGTTTCATGCTTGAAATATTTCTTGTTTACATTTTTTCGGAGTAGCATATTGTGCTAACAGAATTCGAGTTGCTTTTTCGTTCCACTTTTTCATAAACCGACTAGAATTTCTATGTAAGAAGTGATCATCCCAACAAGAAGCTCGGACATTAAATATCGAGCTAATGAAGGGGTCTCTTATCTGGTAGCTCAACCTGTTTGAAATAGCAGTCAAATATCTCGTATTAAAACGTGTCGTTTTAAATAAAAAGGATGTTAGTGTAAAAAATATTTCGATGTTTATAGCCGGGAAGGCTTTTTATTATTGTTGGTCCGATCAAGAGTTCAAGAACAACTGAACAACTAAAAAGAACTTGAGTCAGCCTGCTAGGTGTTAACAACTGTGTAGAAAACGAATATGACAAAAACAAATTGCGCAACCAAACCTGGTGTGTAGGTAGAGGGCTTTCGGAAAATTCACAAGATACGATTTTTCCGTCATAACTTTCGGTAAAATGGATATATATATTTAAAATTTTTTTTTTACGGAATCCCACGTTTTTTGGTTATGGAGGATCCAATTGTGAAAAAAAAATTTCAAAAATCGCATCTTCATAATTTCAACCCCACTTCATACCCCTC
>JARUKP010001001.1:0-10147 GCA_029874955.1 Octopus insularis
TATATATATATATATACACACACACACACATATACATACAAACACCCAAGGCTCAACAGAAAGTGTGGTGTGTATATATATATATTTATATATACACACACACACACACACATGTGTGTTTAACAGTAATTTGAATATTTTTCATTAAGCTTCAAACCGTCAACTGGGTTCGAACTCCCAACTCCTGTAACCTCGGGAACGGAGACAGACAGTCAGACAGAGATCAAAAACAATATTCAGTCTGTTTTCCACCTGACTTTATGTGAAATCTTCCGTATTATATTTATTCGACGATATAATAAGTTAACCATTGTGGTCTGTGTGGTATTAACGACCATATCACCAATATTAACTCATTTCTAAAATCTTATCAACTCTCCCATTTGTAATCCCTTATCTATTTTCAGCTGGAGTCCACTGAAGTTTTAGGTATTTGAATCTTCAAACGGTTTTTTTTTGTTATGGGATTTCGTTTCCTGCGTTCTCTTCTAATTTAATTAAAGATGTTAATTTTCATTACTAATGAGTTTGGGAAGAAAGAACAGTAGTGGTGCCTTTTGTGTTTAAATCTCAATCAGTTTTAGTCGATGATCCACCGATTTCGAATTTGTCTTAATGAGATACAAGTCCCTCTTATCTGTGGAGTTGCCCCACCTGCCAGAAATAGCAGCAACAGCCAACTTACATAATTCCGTCTGAAATAGAGGAACACTTTGGATAGTGTGCTCCTAGTTTTACAAACCGTCAAGTTGGTCAAGACAGTCATTTGACCAAAGGCCTGCTTGATCGGGTCTGACGTCGGCTTAAATAACTGTAGAACGTTGAAACCCCTGTGTAGTCACTCGACCTGCTAGAAATTGCAGTAGCTAAATCTCCATCAAAGCACTCCTGTGGTCTTTAGTGTGAAATTTAGTTGTTGAGCCTCAGGTTGGTTCTCATTGAACAGTTTCGTGATCAAAAGCGCTGCAGCCATGACCAACCCATCTTTAGGACTACATCGTTATAATGTAGTCTTTCTTTAAAATGCTAGAGTACAATTTGGCTGGTATTCCTAGGAGGTCGAGCAACGTATTTCATTGTATATTTAATTTATTGATCTGTGGGTGTTTAGATATTTCATGGAAATATTCTGATGACTTTTTAAAAATCCTTCCTCCTATCAGTATTTTATTTTAATGTTACCTCCTTGGACAAGGATTGTATGGAATCTCGAAACTCGTCTTTCTACTTCTGACACCTTAATCTTGAGGTTTTGTGACCTCTTAACCTTCTTTTAAACCCTTTTGCTTAAGGTAATGCTTTTATTTCGCCAACAGAAAAAAATATAAATTCCACAGTTGAATCATTTCTGCCTTTTAATGTGTTTTTACGATACAGACTATTATTTGAGATCAGTTTTACTATTTAGAGAAGCTTGCGGCATAGGTTTTAAAGAATTATCCTAAATTCCCGGCCATGTACTTGCTTCAATCTTCATAATTTCATCATCGTCGTTTAAAGTCCGTTTTCCATGCTGGCGTGGGTTGGATGGTTTGACTGAGGTCTGGAGAGCCGGCGGCTGCACCAGGCTCCAGTCTGATCTGGCAATGTTTCTACAGCGGGATGCCCTTCCTAACGCCAACCACTCCGTGAGTGTAGTGGGTGCTTTTTACGTTCCACCGGAACAGGAACCAGTCAGGTGGGCCTGGCATCGATCACGTTCGGATAGTGCTTTTTTACTTTTTACGTGCCACCCGGTACGCAAGCCAGTCAGGGGTGATAGGCATCGGTCACGTTCGGATGGTGCTTTTTACATGCCACCGGCACGGGAGCCAATCAATTTAAATTAGAAGATATTTTTTCCTCTGTTATAAATGCAAGCTTTTCATAACTTTAAAACGGCATACAAAAAAAATTTCATTAGAAAATATCCATTTTTCTGAAAGCTGTGAGGAAACAGAGTCGGTGAGGGCTGCGTAGGTATGTCCAACCACAACTGATTTGTGATTATTTTTTCCGGTTAAACAATATTTGGGATTTTCTACTCTGAAATCATTTTATAACGTAAGGTCACAATTGGAATATCACTGATGCTAGATTTACTGGATAAGAAGTGACATAAACAAGGATCGTGGGGACTTGCGCGCGGTTGCTCCATTTGTTAGAAATAGCGACGGTTATGGTAGTGCGATTACCATAACCGTCATCATCATTTATCCGTTTTCCATGTTGACATGGGTTAGACGGTTTGGGAGGAGTTGCTCAGTGTCTCCATACCTATTTTGGCATGGTTTCTACCGCTGGATGCCCTTCCTAACTACAACCACTTTACAGACTGTACTGGATGCTTTTACGCAGTACCGGCGCGGGTACGTTTATGTGGCACCAGCATCCACAAGCCTGCAAGATTAGGGATGCAGGTAACAAACCTGCAAGATTAGGGATGCAGGTAACAAACCTGTATGCAAGGACAAGCACACTTAGATTAGTGAGTTTTTTCAAGCACACCAAACCGACAGGAATCTCGGTCTCCCGTCATCCCCTCTGAAACTACGGGGGTTTTTTGTTTTTTTTTTCTTTCCAAAGGATACATTCTATAATATAGTTCCAGCCACACTGCTCCTGATGAAAGACTGGTGCTGATTAAAATCTCTTCAACACCACGCGCTAACCCCCTCG
Organism: Octopus insularis; assembly: GCA_029874955.1. Taxonomy (NCBI): domain Eukaryota; kingdom Metazoa; phylum Mollusca; class Cephalopoda; order Octopoda; family Octopodidae; genus Octopus; species Octopus insularis. The sequence goes on from JARUKP010001001.1 coordinate 2,659, forward strand.
AATGCACCCCCTCCGCAGGTCTTCTACAACAGCCAACTTGTCTAAGTCGCTTGAGGTGTGGAATAACGTCGACAAAGTGAACCCTTTTGCAACACAAAGCTCGTTTGTCACTAACATGTATTGATGGTTTTCTATATTTTTCTCCCCATAAACACGTGCTTATTAAAGCAAATTTTGAAAATGTATGAGTTTTTTTTTTCAATCCTCTCCCCGTTGTTTTTATGATTTCAAAATATTGGAAAGCCTGAAGTCATTGCTAAGGTTTTACCCACAGTGATTTAAAAACATATATGTAAGAGTGACAAAAGAAACGAGGGATGTGCTAGAGGAAGGTCGTGGGATGTGTTAGAAACAACAGCCAGATCTCCCTTTAATCACACATTTTTTTCGCCCGAAAATATCTACAGAATTGTTTTTCTTTTTTTACCGAAAAGGCATCTCTGATGGATTTTTTTAAAGTGCATAGTACCCCAAAAATCGACCAGTCGGTTCGGAGGGGTAGGTGAAAAAAAAAAATCATTTTCAAAAAAACATTTTTTCCATAAGATGATTTCCCCCCATCACTTCGAAGGCCGTGGTGAAAAAAATATTTGGAAAAAAAATTCCCTATCCTGATCCGGTACTCCACTAGGGGGTTACCATATTTTTACTAAATTATATAACATATATATTATGATATATATTGTTCATTTAATACCCGTTTTCTATGCTAATATGAAAAGTTAATTGACTCTTTTACCTGTTTAAGGTAAAAGGTTTCTTTTTTCAAAGGTGCAACAGGAGGTGCATCTAACTTTAGGAAAACCTGCCTCAATGGATTTCATCTTACTCTTGCAAACATTGGAATGGGAATGTGGTAATTTGTCAGATCAGAAGCTACTTTAAATGCTTTTGTTTAGTGAACTGGAATGTTGATTTAGTTTTTGGTCAGAACCAAATAAGTTAATTTTTTTTTTCTTTTATCTTTTCAGGTAAATCTCCATTTAGTTACAAATGCCTGGGAATATGGATGATTATTTGAAGATAGAGAAGATAGGTGAAGGTAAGTATCATAGTGTTTGTTTACTGAGGTCTCTAACATCCTGTGACCCCAAAACCTATAACTAAATAAAGTCTTCAGAATTAACAGAGTTGTTGATTTAAAATATGATGGGGAGAGGGCTAGAGATGTTTGTGGCATAAATCAGTGGTGGTGGTCATGGAACAATACACTTTTTAGTGACTTGCACGCTCATATTGCATTCTTTGTACTTTCCAAAGCTGTCAATTGTTTGAGCTTATAATTATCTCCCTTGTGTGTTTATTTTAGATCACTGGTTCCCAGCCAAGATAAGATTTTTTTGTTAAAATTTAAGAGCAATAAATTGCTTATAATCCTACAATACATCAAATGTTTTAACAATTTTTTAAAAATACAATTCCTAATGATATTTAATAATAAAAATATAACAGGATTTTTTAGACATAAACTAGCTATGAGTGTTTGCTGGAGTAAAATAACTATTAAAGGGAGGGTGGGAGGCATAGATGAAATGGTTGAATACCATTGTTTTAGATCTTGAGCAGCCTTAGAATTTCTAACTAATTGCATGAATAATTTCATTTAATTAAAGATTATCAACTAAGAATATCACGTTACATCCTGCAGTGTCTCACTACAAGTGTTTGCTAATAAATATTATCCCAATCTGTTATTAGTTCATTTTATGCTGTCCTCCCAAATATCTTGGTGTATTGTTAGTCCGTAAAATCTTGCCACCACCATGTCCAAGTATATGATTAATCTGTTATGTCACCCCATCCCCAGTGTCTCTGTATATTGTTAGTCTGTTACATCACCTCCAAATAATTTGATAAAAGTTTTAATTGATGTTTGCCTTAGGAACCATTTTAGCACTTTTTAATTGGTTCTGTTTAATGGCAGTGTTCTCATGCAAAGTATAGACATGTTTATTATTTGGTCGAACTTATGGCCTGTATGTCCTTTTTGGTCTAAGACCTTTTTTGATATATATATTGTGCACTCGTTTACCCAAGTTGTTAGGTTGTTTTTTATTCAAGAAAAAAATTGTTAAATCATTTCTCTTCTGATCTTTGCATGCGTTTTTGTAAAGAATCTCTAATGAAAATCAGTGAGAAAATTGCTTAATCCTACAAGCTGAATAATTGATCAAGTGACTAAGGCGTTTAAAGTGTGATAGTGATTAAGAACCTGTAATATCCAATCTGGTATCATTGTATGTCTCTTCTTCCCTCACATACTCTAGGGGTTACTATCAGGCTTCCAATCTTAAGTTTTATTTCTCATGTCTCCTTCTATTATCTTGAGTGTCTCTTTTTTCCTATTCTTTTTTTTTTTAAATTTTTCCCCTCCTTTACCATCTCCTCACAGGCACCTATGGCGTTGTGTATAAAGGACGCCATAAAAGAACAAATCGGATTGTCGCATTGAAGAAAATTCGGTTGGAGAGTGAAGAAGAAGGAATACCATCAACAGCTATCAGAGAAATCTCATTTTTGAGAGAAATGGTACATGACAATATTGTTAGGTGAGCATTTTAGTTGGGTTGAGTTATAGGGAGCATGCATTGAGGGCACATGGCTTGATGGTTAGGGTATTTGGTTCATAATCGCAAGGTCAGGAGTTCGATTCCCAGCAGTACAGTGTGTCCTTGAGTAAGACACTTTATTTCACATTGCTCTGGTTCAATACTCCGCAACCTTTTCTCACTTGCAGTACACTAATAATCTTTCCAAAATTCAGCGGTACACCCGAACTAAAAATATAACAAAAAGTATAGGGGGAAAATTCTACTTAGGTTACACTGCGGCATACCTAGCATCCTCACATGTGCCATTGCATACAGTTGCAGAGCACTGCTCTAGTCCACTCAGTCGACAAAAATGAAGTGTACCTGTATTTCAAAGGACCAGTGTTCTCATATTTTGTCACACTGAATTTCCCTGAGAACTACATTAAGGGTACACCTATCAGTGGAGTGCTCAGCCACTTGCACATTAATTTCTTGATCTGATCAACTGGAACCCTCATCGTTGTAAATAACAGAGTGCCAGCAATGCATTGAAGTATCAGTAATGGATCTAACTGAACTTCTGGTGGCTATTTTTTAATGCCTTTTATGAATATTTTTTTTAATTATTAAAAACTTGAATCTTCAAATTTTATGCTTTTATGAGCCATTTTTCAGTTTTGAAAAAAACATTTTTACTCCTAATTATTCAATGATTTAAGTCATTAAAACTTTTTTTGTTTTTACTGATGACTATTTTTGTAAATCCTGCTAAGGCCCCAAAGAGTTTTAACAGACACAAAGTTCATTTCTTTTGCCATTAAAAATAAATTTTTCCAATAGCTGTTGACAGCCAAATGATATCACTAATTCTAACTTTGCTTGAATTATTCTTTCTTTACAATTGTCTACAATTTAAATCATTTGTGAATTATTAAAATGATTTTTTATTTTCAGTTTAGAGGATGTCTTGATGCAAGAAGGAAAATTATATCTTGTCTTTGAATATCTGTCAATGGATCTGAAGAAATATATGGACTCTATACCAAGTGGAAAATACATGGATACTAAACTTGTAAAGGTACATTCTTTCAATTGATTTTCTTGATTTTGCACATATCAGACAGCTCTCCAGTTATCGTTGTCCTTTAAGGTCCGTTTTCCATGCTGGTATGGGTTAGATGGTAAACCAGAGAGCTGCACCAGGCTTCACTCATCTGTTTTAGCTTAGTTTCTATGGTTGGATGCTCTTCCTAGTGCCAACCACTCCACAGGGTGTACTGGATGCCTTTTACATGGTACTGGTAATGACCACAATTCACTTAGCTTGATTCACAGCAAATCACCAGGTCTTGAATAAACTACTTTACAGACTTTCATTATTGAAGATAGCTTTATACTGTTGTGATTGATTTAAAAGTGCTTGAGTAGAATTGTTTTTCCTTTTTTTATATTCTGGACATGATGTCTATCTCATTATTCAAAATAGAACCCTCTCAATCCCACATTTATTTATTTTTGGCTTACCTCAACGTTCTGTTATGTCTCCTACACTATATCTAATCTACATCAAAGACCAGCTCACTGTTATCACTATCTGCTCCTGTGCAGATCACACTCTTCATTGCCTGCATTCTCACCTAGCCAACACACCTCTTACTAGACCCAGACACTACAACTATCAAACAAACAGCACTACATCTATCCTTTTCATAAGCAACTCACTACTAAAACTTCTCTTTATAAATATTAAAACCCTCATGACCTTCTATAATGAATACATGTACAACATAGTTATGAGTGAAACTAGGCTGCTGTCTCTTTATGACTAGTAACTAATTTTACTGTGAATAGTTGCTGAGCATTATACAAACCCTCAAATATGTTTCCACTTGGAATACACCTCATATATCACAGACAGTACAAGAACTGCTGAATCATCCAACACATGGCTTATTTGACCAATGGCTAGACCTTGCGAATATCCTATAATCACTGGCAAGCTGTCTTTTCTGTAACAGTAGCTTCTTCCAACTAGTATGTCTCCATCTAGAACCACACAATGTACTTAGTTCCCCTCCCCAACTTGTAATTCGAGACTCTTTCTACATAATACTTCCTTTCCGGAATTATTATAGAAGAGACAGGAAGCATCTGTTAGTGGGTTAATGAGTGAAGGATAAGCCATTGGTATGAGGAGCAGAGAATGATTGCATATGAACAGATGCACCTGTCTCAAATAAGGGAGTAGTACTCTAATGTAGAGTACATTGTACTCTGTATATGGTTAGAATATCTTAAGAGCCAAAGTGTTTACTTATGATTTAACCATATTGTTCTAACTATAACCCTGTGATTGCCAAGGGGTTTAGCACTTGTTCGGGGCAGGTTTTACTTGTGGTATCCATAAGTAAAGAATATATACTTTTGTTGTTGGCCTGAATTATATAGTATGTTTATGGTGTTGAAGGAAATTAAGTTTGTTACATCTCCATTACTAGTTATTTTCTGAGTTCCTTTTATTCCTGCCTATGGCTGAAGTAAAATATAGCATCTTATCCACAGTTACATGTAGCACTAAGTTATTAATGTAGAAGAGTACCATGGGCTTTTTTTTTTATATTAGTAGGTATTGTTATTATTATTATTATTATTATGGCTGGCAGAATCATTAGCATGCCAAGCAAAGTGCTTGGTGGCATTCAAATTCTGCCGAGGTTAACTTTTCCTTTCATCCTTTCAGGGTCGATAAAATAAGTACCAGTTGAACACTGGGGGTTGATGTAATCAACTTACCCCCTCCCCCAAAATTGTTGACCTTGTGCCAAAATTTGAAACCATTATTAAGACATTGAGCTGGCAGAATCATTTTCGTCGGACAAGATGATTAACAGTATTTCTTGTGATTCGTTATATTCGGAGTTCAAATTCAGCCATGGTCAACTTAGACTTTCATCACTCTAGTGTGGTCAATACAATAAAAGTATCAGTAAAGTGGCAAGCTGAGAGAATTGTTAGCATGTGGGGAAAATTGCTTAGCAGCATTTCATCCATCTTTATGTTCTGAGTTCAAATTCTGCTGAAGTTGACTTTGTCTTTTACCTCTTCAGGGTCAATAAAATAAGTATCAGGTGAGCACTAGGGTTGATGTAATCAACTTAACCCCTCTCCCAAAATTGTTGGCCTTGTGCCAAAATTCGAAACCATTATTATTGTTATTAGAGTAGTTGGGATGGTAGGATTGTAGTATGTTAAATATTTTGTCTTATTTGTATTTCAACTTATTGGTTTGCAGAGTTACCTTCATCAAATTCTGCAAGGAATTCTCTACTGTCACCAGCGCCGACTCCTTCATCGTGATCTGAAACCCCAGAATTTACTTATTGATACATCTGGAACTATTAAATTGGCTGACTTTGGTTTAGCCAGAGCATTTGGTATTCCTTGCCGTGCTTACACTCATGAAGTAAGTTGGGTTTTTTTGTTTTTTTTTACGCATTTATTTTTTTAACATTTTTATTATGTTGAAAATGATCTTCTGGAAGTTTCATTTTTTTTTTTTTTTTTTACCTCTTACTACCAAATAAATGCAAAGAATGAAGATTATGTTAATTACTAACATTTCATGGAGTTGTCTAACAAGCAAAAAGGTTTTCTTATTCAAAGAATTAGATCTTTCATCTAGAAAGTTAATTAACCCTTTTGCATTCAGATTACTCTATCAAATGTAACGCTTATTTATTCACATTGTTTTGATTAATTAATCATGCATTATCTTATAGTGTTGAGGTTTTGATGATTATTTTTAGAATAACAGTGTAGGGTAGATGTGAGAAGTCAGATCTGGCCAGTTTTAAAATTAAAGTATTTGGGTTGGATATGGCTGGTTAAAATGCTAAACAGTTAATGATTGCTTTATCTCATTTCTATTGAGAGAGTGAGGCTGTTTTATTCTTTATTCTATAAAAGTATTTGAATTGTTTTTTTGTTTTTTTTTTGTTAGGTTGTTACTTTGTGGTATCGTGCTCCAGAAATCCTACTTGGTTATCAACGCTATTCCACAGCCTTAGACATTTGGAGTATTGGTTGTATATTTGCTGAGATGGTAACAAAACGACCTCTTTTTAATGGTGACTCTGAAATTGACCAGTTATTCAGAATATTTAGGTAACTTTTCTCTTTTCCTCCTTTTATAAATATTACTTTCATTCTAGCAAAGTTTCTATGAATTCTTGATATTTCAGTTGGTTGGATTATTGAGATATTGGATCAACTATTTCTCATCTTTTGATGATTTATATATCACAATTTACAATGGACCAGTCGTGCAATGTTTATATGGCTAGATATTCCTCGGTCAGTTTGGAGTGATAGCTACATCTGAGAGAAGATGTTGTCTTAAAGAATGGTATAGTGGTTGTGCATTTGGCACAGGTGGTAGAAATGGTGGTAGTCATTTATTACTGCCTTTATTTACTGCATAACATCTGGGACATACTTACACATTCTAAAATATTTGCAGCATTTTTCCTACAACACCATTGATAACATTAGCTGATTTTCCTCTTACCCTAAAAACCTTTTATTGTATTCTGTGAATACTTTGGTTCATGAATGTAATCTTAAAATTTCCTCACCAGCTCTGTCAAGTGATAAACAATACAAGAAGGTTGTCATGCTAAAATATTCATTGATAACCTGGTTATTATTGTGGCTACTTGAGTCCTGAGTAAGAGGAAAACAACCAAGCAACTAGATATCACTCACAGATCTGCTGTGTCTTTTAACCTGTTCCTCTGTAGCTGAGAGCTATTTACTTCATGCTTCAATATGTTGAATTGTGTAGCATGTATGTTACACTGGATATTATTTTATTTTCAAATGTGCAAATTCATTAGATAATACTTTGGTTGTTATGTTGAAATATTCATTGATAACCTAGTTATCTAGAGCAGGGG
>JARUKP010001002.1:0-10146 GCA_029874955.1 Octopus insularis
TAGAATCGAAGGACCTTAGAGTTAACCTAGCAAAAACCAACATCTTCTAAAGTAGGAAGGCAGACAAATCACAAACCCTTTCAGGTAAATGGCCCTGCTTGATCTGCAGAAAAGCTGTAAGTAGAAACTCCATAAGATGCACCCAGTGTATGCTTTGGACACATAAAAGGTGCAGCAATATCAGAGGAAGGTTAACAGGGAAATAGCTTTTGTATGTGGAAGATGCACACTGAAAATGTGCAGAAAATAGATTCCATCAACTACCAGGGGTGCAAGCTAGAGGTATTAGATAGCTTCCATTATCTATGTGACCAAGTCAATTGTGAAGGTGGATGCGCCAAGAGAATAGCTGTGAGAATACAAATAAGCCGGCAAAATTCAGGAAACTCCTACCCCTGCTGGCAACAAAGGGCCTCTCTCTCAGAGTGAAAGGCAGATTGTTTGATACCTGCATGCAAACAGCTATCCTGCATAGTAGTGAAACATTGTGCATGACAGTCAAGGACAAGCACAGACTTGAAATAAACGGAGCCTGTATGCTGAAGCATACTGGATGTGCAATGTCAATGTACATGTTCAACAGATTGCAAGCATCTTCACGGAAATGTTGGGCATGAGTGGTGTGCAAGAGAGACGACAGCACTGGTATGGTTATGTGATGTGTATGGACAAGGACTGCTGTGTAAAGAAGTGTCAATCTCTAACTGTGGAGGGAAAACATGGGATGAGATGGGGAAGCACAATCTTCAAACTTTGGGCCTCACAGAGGTAATGACTAGTGACCAAGACTTTTGGCGATGTGCTGTGCTTGAGAGGATCCATCAAGCCAAGTGTGCCTGTGCTGGTGGCACATAAAGAATATCTTTTGAACGTTGAGCCTCACAGAAGCAAAGTGGATGAATTCCTTTCCAGTGTTGGGCCTCATGGAGGCAATGACCAAGACCTTTAGCATTATGTTGTACTTGAGAAGAAGACCCATCAAGCCAAGCAAAATCAGATTTGTGACAGATACTGGGGCCATGCAAATTGGCACCTGTGCCCCAGTCTTACACAAATGGCACCCATGCCGGTGGCATGTAAAAGCACCCATTACACTCTCAGAGTGCTTGACATTAGGTAGGGCATCCAGCCATAGAAAACCATGCCAAATCAGACTGGAGTCTGGTGTAGTCTTCCATTGTGCCAGCCCAGTCAAACCGTGCAACTCATGCCAGTATGGACAACAGACGTTAGATGATGATGATGATGATACATACATATATATATATATATATATATATATAGGTGCAGGCATGGCTGTGTGGTAAGAAACTTACTTCTTAATCACATGATTCTGGTTTCAGTCCCACTAAAGCCTTGAGTGAACTAAAACAAGCCTGTTGTGTGTGTGCGGGAGAGAGAAAGGTTCTGTATTTGTCCTCTGTAATCTTTTATCAATAAGTGTTGGTGTGTCTACATCCCCTTAACACAGTGGTTTGATAAAAAGACTGTAGAATAAGTACCAGGCTTAAAAATAAATAATACTTGGGTCAATTCATTTGACTAAAAGTTCTTCAAAGCAATACCCCAGCATGGCTGCAATCTGATTACTGAAACAAATGAAAATTTGACAGATGCATACATGAAATGGGAAAACTGAGAACAAGTCATTTTTCCATGTCAATTCTATGTCAGGGATATACAATCACAACTAAAGGAGGAAAATATATTAGAATAAACCTCACACTTAAAAAATTCAAAGCAGAAATCACTCTCCAGTGACTAAAGTACCTAAAGTCAAAGACAAATTCACAAAATACAATGCCATTATGCAGAAAGAAAGCACTGAATGAATGAATGAAAAAAAAAAAAAAAAACAAGTGAAAAGTTCTTAGATCTCTGAAAAAAAAAAAAGAGAGAGATAAGGAACAAAATCAAATAAAATACTAGAAATCAAAAATCTGAAGAATACAGAACTTATCAAGAACAGAAGAAACCATAACTTCTTCCATAATAATTTACAAGTTAGCTCAAGAAATAATCAAAGAGTGACAACCCATAAATCCTTATTTGTAAAAATAAAAAAAAAAAAGAAAAATGGACAGAAATTGATAATTCAAACCAAAAGAAATCCAACTACCATAAAACAAAAAAACATAAATCTACTAAAAACAAGTCAACATAAGGAAGATAGTATAAGAATAAAACTATAATTATCAACAACTGGAAACCCATCTTCCAAAGAAAGAATAGAAAGATAAAATACCAATAACTCTTAAGAACAAACTAAACCTTTTCCAAGAGTAAGAGTTTGAAACAAAATTGAAAGAAAACACTAATGATATAAAAATTCAAGGAAATACTGAACTGACTGATCCAAAAGTAATAAATTTATCAGAAATTGCATAAAGCATGAAATAAAACTTTTGGAATATGGACTTAAATTCACACCAAACCTTACAACAGATTTTGTAAAAAGTATTGAAGAATCTTGCAGAAAACTTGGGATTCTTCCATAAGAAGGATTTTGAAAATCCCCTAGTAAAGAAGACAAAACAGGATTTTAACTTACAATAAACAGGAATAAACACTTAAAAGACTACATAATCTGTACAATATCTATCTTCTGTCATCTACAATGTCCTCTGAACGGACAATACAAGGCTGGAGTGCTAGGGTGGCTAAATATAATAAGGATGTGCATGTGCGCATGCGTTTGTATGTTTATCTCTGCCATCCCTTGTACCTGAATATGTATCTCTGTATACACGTGTGTGTATGAACATGTCCATGCACATACCCATCATTTTCCCCTTTGTCCTTCCCTTTCTGCTTATCTTTTCTTTTATCTTTTATTCTCCCTTTTCTACTTCTTCCTCACTTCTCATTTTCATTTCCCTCTCATCCTTTCTCCCTCTACTGACCCAAATTAGAGTATTGTAAACCAAACTAATACTATATGTACTTTTGTTCAACAGTTCACATGTACTGACTGTCTTATGAGTAAATGCAGGGTGCTTCTTAGCCCAGTTTCCTGAGTAATATGCCACTGGAAGGGCATGTGGCTGTAGAAAATTTACATTAATTTCCCCTGACCAATGATTGCGTGGAAAAGTGCATTATATTGATGATGATGGGATTATTTTATGTATATCATAAATTAATCTCTATGTTCAACTCCCGTCTTACAGCGTGTTACTGGTCACAAACTAAGTGATTTGTAAACACATTAATACTCTTACTTAATACATCTTCACAACTTTCATCTCTTGACTCATGTTTGTCTTATCCCAAGAAGATGTCAGACCTGGTATGTTTTGCTTATATTTCACTCTGGGATACATTTGCATAATTTTCATTGAGAAATGGTTGTGAGATTTCAAGACAAGCATCAGTGTGTGCATGGACGCATGAGACACACAGACATACATGCATGCACGCACACATGGTGGCCTTCTGAAAAAGCTTTTATCCACAAGCTCATTTTTCATTTTTCCTACTTGGATGTTCTCTCTTTTCTTAGAAGATAAAGAATGCATTAGTATTTTTAGATTAACTCTAACTTTAATTTGATAAAATCCAACAATGAAAACATCATGAAAAAAAGATATTCATGTATGTACATGTGGGCAAATCACTAGCTGGTATCGATGTGCGCAACAGACAATTTGAGAAATAGTCTTTGTATCAATGCTCAAACTTTTAATAGCACAGTCAAGGTGAACTAAAAAATGGCATTGCCAAGTGAAGAAGAGATCTGGGACATCACAGAAACTTTCTGAGAAGAAAAGGAGGGTTAATAGGAAAATTAATAAATACTGACTTGCAACTTCTATAAGTATCACAGACTATACAGACATGTCCCCAAACTGCATAAGAACAGTACTGAAAAGTTAATATGACTAAAAGGTTCAACTGGGCTGAAAAGCTCTGCAACAAAGACGAGAAGATTTGGCCATTTACAAGATCTTCTGACAAGAGCAAATTCCAATTTTCCAATTCAAAGCAGATAAAGTGTGGCATAACAAAACTGAGGCATGGAAGCTAGATTGTTTGCAAGGACCACCAAACACAAAAATGTGCAAGTAATTGGGGGCAGGGTCTTTGCATGATATGTAGATTATATCTAATTTTTGTTGGAAATCATTTGAAAGACCAAATACACTGTCAGATACTTGAAAAGTATCTACTATCCATCTCTTCTAATGTAGAAATTGATAAACAAAAAAAAAAAATCTTTTTCAAGAAGATGGAGTTTCATGCTATAGAAACAAATCATCACAAGCTTGAAAAGGAACTTGGCATGATCAAATCTTTTAAATGGCTGCTCAAAGCTTTGATCTTCATCTAACAGAACACATTTTGTCAGAAGGTTGTGAGCAGATGAAAGAGTGGATAAACATGAATTAATCAAATCCATGTCTAATTTAGTGAAAGTAGTCACATTAGCTAAAGAAGAGTCTACAAAATATCAAGATAATATTCATTTATTTTAAACAATTATTCAATACATTATCAAATACTGCATTTTATTATATTCATTATAAAGTTATTGTAGGCCACTGTATGTGCACACACACATCAAACATCAATGCATATATAGATAGGATAATGTATAAACACATATGGCTTGCAGAATTTCTGATCATGAGTAGTCATTTTACCAGAATTACCAAATTCATGTGTGAGTGGCTAAGTTATCCACAGACATGTACTTTTAGTGTAATTCTCAGGTGAAACAAGCATGACACAAAGTGATAAGACTAGAAATTTGAATTATAGGTACAATCCATTCAATAGGCTTTTACACAGTTTCCATATACTCAATTTCAAAGGATATGGGTCAGCCTGAGGTTACAGAAAATGGCACTTGCTGAAGATGCCATGCAAAGGAATTGAAACTTGGACCTCATAATTGCCAAGCAAAATTAACCTTTTGGTCACGTTGCAACTACTTATATATGTATAAACACACACACCAGCAAAGAGAGAGAAAGTGGGGAGATAGTTGGCCAAGATGTTAGTGTGTTGGATAGAAAGGCTTGTAGCATTCTGGCTCATTGTGTTCTTGATAGCACTGCCTGCAATGACATTGAAGCCAATCTGTGTTGCCAATAGTCTATGACCTTTCCCTTGAATAAACAGTGGTGGTATAGAGAGGGCAAACTTGCATTCATGAATATCTGCTAGAAAGACTTCCTCAAAAATATCAAGCTCTGGTCTGTACCATCATCCTTTGTACTCCCCTATGATGTCAAGAATATGAGCTAAACTCTAACCCTCAGTTCATTTTTCGTTCCACAACTATCATTGGACTTTGCTCCAATAGAGATTCCATACACCACCTCTTGCATGCAAATCACACACCCTGTTTCTCTTCTAGACAAAGATTTCTTAACCCTCCTCTACAATCTATCTCTGCAGTCCATGCTACACTATCTATGCATATATAGATTCCATTCACTAGGTCACTCATCTATCTCTCACTTGAATTTTGGCAATGGCAACTTCTATCTTGCTCAAAGTTTCTTCCCCTCATTCTACCAGATACATCTACTTCCTCTTCCACTGTCAGAAACCTTTGACTATATTTCCTCCTATATTGAGAACATACAGTTCACTAAGTCATTGTCTTTGATGGCTTCAATGTTCAAAACTCCTTGTAACTCTAGCAAGTCATCCAATACTGGTGATGTTAGTGCAGAAATTTAATCTTTTACAATTCTCCATATCAATTTGTTTCATTCTGTACTTGCATTTCAAACTGACATGCAAACATTCCACACACTCGATTGCTTTCTCACCTAAAAGCCTAGACACTGCTAAACTATAACTGTCTACACCTATCAGGTGCAGAAACCACTGGCTTCATTACAACTATTGCACATAATACCACATACTAAACTTGTGTCCTGAGATTACCATACTTCAAGTCAGCCAAATTTCCTTGATCATGTGCAGGTGTTGACTTCCAACAATTTAAGCAAAACATTAATGGGATCAATCTGAATTTGCAGAGAGGAGCCTATGAGGGTAGAGGCACTGTTCCTTCCTCTATGCCCAGTAACACACAAACACTTAATATACAGCCTTCATCATCTGTGGACTGGAGACTGCAGTGAGCTCAGCACTTTCTGACAGCACTGTTCCTTTCACCAATGTCAAACAACATTAATACTATAAAGAAATGTCCAAGTTGCATACATTTCCTTCACCATCTATGCAGCCACCACAAACTTAGTGCAGGTATAATCACTCCAACTATGCAGTGATGGTTTTGTTTTACTTCAAAGAAATTTTCTTTGCTCCCACTTTGGGTCTTTCTTTCACACAAGAAAGAGAGAGACAGAGATATGGAGGAGGCGAACAGAAGTAGAGATAGAGAGAATTAAAACTATTTAAGGTCAACACTAGGATTCAACTAAACAACAACCAAAAATCTATGTAAGAAGCTAAGATACAAGAAAAATTCCAATAAATTTCAAAAACCAATCTCTAAAGGTTATCATAAAGCAAGATTGCATAATTAGCATATTGAACATTAACTAAATTGTTATACATTAAATATGCTTAGACAAAAGTTCCCAAAATAGAAACATATTCACAAGTATTGGTTTGGACTACCTCTAGAATCCAAAATATGAAGTAATTTAAAGCAGCAGTTTATTTACTTCTCAAATGCTTTACATATTACATTCGAAAAACATTAAATTTGTTTAGAATAGACAAATCTATAGTTTTAAAAATGTCTCAATTTTCCTTTTTCCTTTTTTTTTTTTACATGAAATTAATTGATTATTATTACTATTTAAAAATATGTATAAGGAGGGAAGAACCACAATATAACTGCAATTCTAATAATTTAAGGGGATAAATGTGTAGAATTAAAAAAAAAAAAATCACTGTGATTCAATATTCACATGTGATTAATTGCTATCAATGACTTTCTCAATTTGGTAACTTACCCCAAAGTTACCAATTTAAAGAAACCTGAAATTAAATTGCTGCAAGTAAAATTACTTAAAGCCTTATAACTGTTAAACAACAGGTAAGCTTAAGATATTGGTGTTAAGACAGAAAGATGTCATGCTTTAATTACTAAATTAATCTTAGGTGATTTCGCAAACTAACAGAAAAGACTTTTGTTCTTAGAAAAAATATTTGTAATATAAAAAAATGTTAGAAATTTATTTTAATGTTTTACAATTATAGAGTTTATAACATTTACACTGTTTAAATAAAACTTATGTTGGCATGGAAGAATAGTGTTTTTAATTTTTTCCCCTTTTTTCATTGAAGAGGTCTAAAATTCTAACAAGACCATTCCATAAATAGCTCACATTTTATACTAAATCAATTATCTTTAAACAAATCAGCTAATGCTGATTTTAAAACTTGATATTGAAAAAAAGGGTTTTGTCACTATTGGAATGCTAAACAGACTTTGTAAGGAGTGAAAAATAAGGTAATATCAAAGTGGTGCATCTATTTTGACACCCTAGCCCCAATGAAACAAAATCAACAGACACACTGAAATTTTTTTTTTTAAATATGAAGAATAAATTGAAATAGAATCCAATAAATCAGCAAATTGAAATTATTGAAATTAGGGTCAAAAACAATCAGGCATATGTATTACAAAAAAAAAAAGTCTAAAAAACAAACATTAAAGCGCAAACTGAAATCTTCTACATATTTCTTTCAAATAATTTCCTATTTCTATGGATGATAAACAATTGTTTTGTGGCTAACTGACAACTAAAAGATATGAAGTATGCATTTAAATGATAAAGCTTTTGCAAGGAAAATAATCATATAAAATTATTTTGATAGTTCAAAGCTAAAACATTAGCTAAGAATAAGAAATAATCTGAGTCACATAGAAACTTTAACCAATGTATTAAAAACAAAAACACAGAAAACATGGAACAAATTGCAATGGCTGAAATAAAAGTGGGTATTCAGAAATACATAAGCAAATAAACAGCAACCCTCAGATGATTAACAACAAAGACATTTACAACATGGTTCCTTAGTACACATGCACAAACTTATTACCAACATATCTTTCATAAAAAAAAAAAAATTTGGAGTAATTTAAGTAAATGGAAATCCATAAAACAAAACCCATTCTAAAGCATAACTAATATATACAATTGCTAATAGAAATTTCAGTGGTTACTGTACTTCCAAAAATAAATTTAAGTCTATCCCTTAGGTTCAATTTACATAACAGAAAGCTAATCTTTGTTTAGATCTCAAACAAAATACAGGCCTCCAATTCTTTTATTAAAGCTAATATTTTAATACAAAAAATTCTGTATCATTAAACCTAATTCAAAGTATGAGATATAAAGTACAAATAATAAGCAATATTTTAATGATACTACACATACAAATATAATATATATACACACACATACATGCTCCCATGTATGTGTATATATATATATATGTATGTCCACTCGTGTAGATATCTGTATACAAACACACAACAGACAAATGTAGTGTGTGAAGAGAGAAGGCAGTATTGGTATAAGTAGGTATGCATGTAGATGAGGTCAGCTCTTTAAAGAAGTGCTGATGACTTACAATGATATATAACTTACAGAAGAGGGAGACCCAAGAAGATGCGGGATAAAGTGGCAAAAACTGATCTCAAGATGTTGCACCACACAGAATAACTGACAAAAATTTTAAGATGACAGGAGACTCACAATTCTCAAGAACTGATGTTATACATTTATATGAATGCATACATGGCAGCACATATATGCGTACACATATATATTCACATAACACACATCTAGATAAAGGGCTTTAGATATGAGAACACATAAATACATAGACATGTGGTGAATGCTGAACCCTACAAAGGAAATGATGGAAGATTCCAAAATTAATGACATGCTGTCCTAGAAATGAAAACCTAACCACTCTGGGAGAAGATTAGAGACAAAACCAAAAAGGCAAGACTTAATGGCTGCAATATTGTAGCTGCCTCCTCTCATTTGCTCACTATTCCCCTGCCCCATTGCCATCACATTAAGATTGATTTCTTTATCCATTTGCTCCCCATGCTTTAAACTCTTCTGCTCAAGTCCACTCATGACACACACACACACATGTATATATACACACAGAGGCCTACACAAAATTACAGAAAGTGTATGGAAAGTAGTGTGCGAGTGGTTCAGACATTTCCAAGATGGCCAAAAAAAAAGCTGATATTGACAAACGTTCTAGGAGACCTGCAACCTGCAGAACTGACGAAAACATTGTAGATGTGCATGCAGCTGTGAGAGGAAATCATTGAATCACCATCTGTGAGTTATCAGAGGATGTGCAGATTAGTTTAAAATTAAATTCAGTCCATTATCACTGAAGATTTGGGTGTGAGACATGTATCTGCCAATTTTGTGCCAAAACTGCTTTTAGCTGACCAAAAAGACACTCGGGTTTCAGTTGTACAAGATCTTGATTGTGCTGAGAAAGATAAAAACTTTGCATAGGCCTCTGAGCAGATATCGCCAAGCTTTTGGCAAATTTGATGCAGATTCTCTGCTCAACTTTCACTGTCATGGTCAATGCGTTGATCACATGCTGCACACCTTCCTTCCATGCATTGTTGTAAACAACAGAAGTGATCTAGAACATTAAAATTTAGTGCAGATGCACAACAGAGTTCAAAGTCAATTTGTGTCAAGTGGCTTCACTCTGTATGCCTTAACTCCGTTAATATGGCAATAGTTCGGATACTTATTTATCAGACCCCGTATACACACACTTAAATATGCATACATACAAAGGTGTGTGGTACCACTATCTCAATTTCCCTAGCACCACACTAAAGGCTGTGTAAAGTACAGAAGGTTTCTCTACCATATTCTGTGCTTATGTGTATTAACGCTAGTTTTTATGTTGAGTTATAATAAAAACGATTTTACATTAAATTGAAAGATTACTCAATACTTTTTGTTGAGTACAAATTTATTATCCTTTAATAAACAGTATTGGCAATTACTTCAAAGTTTTGGCTAAGGTATCATTGGGTTGTCCTTCTTTCTCTTTCTCTCTCTCTCTCTCTCTCATACACACGCATAATGCCTCTTCACACATACACCATTAACATTCCAGGTGGTGACAATTTCAAAAGCAGCTATGTAC
>JARUKP010001003.1:0-10145 GCA_029874955.1 Octopus insularis
GTATATATTTATCTATCTGTGTTTGTCCCCCTGCCATCGCTTGACAACTGATGCTGGTGTGTTTATGTCCCCATAATTTAGTGGTTTGGTAAAGAGAATGGTAGAATAAGTACTAAACTTACAAAGAATAAGTCCTGGGATTGATTTCTTCAACTAAAAACCCTTTAAGGTGGTGTTCCAGCATGGCCGCAGTCAAATGACTGAAACAAGTAAAAGAATAAATGAATTCATCATGATGAATGTTTTACTTTTAATCAGATATATTTCATAAACTAATTAAATATATTTTGTAACTTAAATAATTTATATTTTCTCTTATAATTTTAGAGACTAAATCCAACATTCCAGCTGTTGCAGTAATGGTTGGAGGTGAACTTGAAACTCTGAAGTCAGTCTTGGATCTAATATCACGCAACATCCCAGTTATAATAGTAAAGGTCAGTAAATCGACAATTCTGTAAAATAAGGTTACTGGAAGTTTATTCAGTTTATAATGTTTACTTATCTAAAGAAACTCGTGGCTAGGAAACCTAAAAGGAAGGACTATATAAGTATTTTGTTGATGCAGAATTTTATATCAATATTTTATTTAATGATTTACCTGGTTGTTGGTTTTCTGGTTTTCTTATGACTATTTGTATTGGATGAATGATTTAATTCAGAGTATTTTATAACAAATGTTCTTTAAAAAATCTGTCTCTGAATTGAACCATTTTTCTTGATATTAACGACTTAATGGAAAATGCTATCATAGACACTGTAGTTCTAACATGCTGAAAGATATGAGGTAACCAGAGAACTCTAATAGCTTCTGTTTTAAATAAAACAGAGAACTTGTTCTTCCTACTAAAAATTAGCAACAATACCTTCACTACATTTACAACACATCCTAAAAGAAGGCAAGAGCTAAGTTGAAGCAAACTATAAACAGTGAATGGCACCATATTTGACCAACACAAAGATCCATCCTGCATCATACCCTGCCTATTTGAACATATAATCTCTTAACAATCTACAAAGATCATAAAATAGTCTATTTCTCATTCTTACAAACTGCATATAAACCATTTCCACAGACCATCTGCATAATAAAATTGTTGCAGGGATATTTAGCATCTTCAAAACTTGGAAAACAATCAGGGATCATTATGTCTGGGGCAAAGGAACAACTCAAGAATATGATCGTCATTTACTAAAATACTTCTGATGCCATAAAAGAATCTGACCAATCAAAGCTTTGTATGGAACCAGGTCTAACTAAGTGCATATTTTTTGACCAAGACCATAGCTATATATTCAGTGCATTTTAGCCACTACAGACAAATGGTAGACAATAGACTGGACACAGCAGTCAGCAGTCAGCAGACAGTAGCAAAACCAAAGGCAGACCAGAGCACTGTCACAACACAAAGACAATGGACATCAGCAGCAGCAGCAACACCATGAGCAGCTAACATCAAGAAACTCACAACAATGGCTATTATCATTCCTAGTCCAAGAACAATAATCTTTGAATTCACTCAGTGTTTGTCAGTTTTAGAAATGATAACATTTATGTTTCTGATAAAAATTACATTTTTTTTAATTACAAAATCATTAACAGATTTCAGTGTTCTTTATCATAACAACGTTAATTATTACATAGACTTGCTAGAAATACCAGCAAAATCTCTGTCAAATTGAAAGAACACATTGGATGTTATAGTTGTTAATATGCTAAAGAATGAAATGGTCATGGTTTGAATGCCCATTGATCAAAGGTCAACTTGATCAAGGCTTATGTTGATCTAAACAACAACCTATACAATAAAACCAAAATGTTTAAGATGAAAATTCCACCTGAATATGTGTAGGTAGAGTCTATTAAAACCCCACTCAATCTTTGCTATTACATATTCAATGAAAGTAAAACTCCCAAACACGTCATTAGCTTATTTAGTCTGAAGCTCTGTGCTGAGAAGAAACATATTGATAGAGACAAGTAGAGAAGCACAGTGGTTGTCACACTCCAAGAAGGATTGTTGTCAACTTCTGTTGGTAGCTAGAAATAGATAGAACAGTAGAAGAAATCAACATAACTATTCATTTCTCTGTATCAAACAAATTGTCCTGGTGCACAGATAAAAGAGACGATTAAGAGTTCAAATCCACTATTGACATCTATTCTGTTTCTTTGTCAATATCTTTATTTTATTTTGTCACAACTCACCTCTAAGGAATTGGTGCCAGAATAATTTGATTCAGTCTCATACCAGAACAGCAGTTAACTTTATCTACTTTACTATTGTCTCCAAAGCCTAGTTCTAATAATGCCACTGTATATCATGCCAGGATGTTTTATGACTAAGTTTACATGAAATTCCTCATCTATAGTGACCCTAACAACAGGGTGATATTATGGCATTCAGCAGTGTGTTTTAAAGGATTTTTCAAAATACTTCTTTGTTATTAGATTACTTTTTATTTGAAGATATAATTTTAAGAAATGCTTAAAATTTCTTCTTTTAATTATCAGGGAACTGGTCAAGCAGCAGACATTATGGCATATGCATATGAAAGAGGAATTGGAAAACTAGATTAAAAAAATGAATTTACGGATTTGAGGTACGTCTTTCATTTTTATCAAATGATAATTTTTGTTATTGTTGTTGAAGAGTTTGCAGAGGATTTTTGTTACCTATATGACCTAATTAGCAGTGGAGGAGGAAGTTCTGAAAGTGTAACTGCTAGAATAAGAATAGGACGGAAAAAAATTCAGAGAGCTTTTACCTCTGTTGGTAAACAAAGGAGGCTTTTTTATTGAGTGAAAGGAAGATTATATGATGCTAGTGTACAAAGATCAGTACAACAAAATAGTGAGAGATGGGCCCTAAATGCAGATGACACATTTGAGAGGAATGCAACAAGAATGCTCCACTGGGTGTGCAATGTCAGTGAACACGCACATGTATTAAGAGAAAAAGGTTAGGCATAACATGTATTGGATGTAGTATGTAAGAGACCATTTTCTTTCTTCCTCAAAACCATTTTCTTTCTTCCTCAAAACCATTTTCTTTCCTCATTATGTTTTTCTAGACATGCTCTCTCTACACTATACCAGACTCCATCCTCAGAATCACTTCTTTTCTTCCTCATCTTCTTCCAGCCATGTTCTCTCTGCTGGAATGCATTCATAGATCCACTTACTTTACTCATTGCCTACCCTCCACCGTGCTTTCTATTACCTCTGCTAGATTCCATCCTTAGAACAACTTCTTTCCCTTATTATCTTCCTCCAGCCATGCTCGCTCTACTCTCTGCTAGACTCCATCCTTAGAACAATTTCCTTTCCTAATTATTTGTACCCAGCCATCCTCACTCTCCCTTGTGCTGCACATCATACTGATAACCACATACTTCCTTATTTATCTTCATGCAGCCAGGTTCTACCTCCCTTTTGATAAACTCCAAAATTTGAATCACTTCTTTGTGCATTATCTCCCTGCAGCTATGCTCCATTTCCCCTCTGCTAGACTCAATTCTTAGAGCCACTTGCTTTCCTAATTATCATTCTTCAGGTATGGTCTCTTTCCACTCTGTGTGACTCCATCCTTAGATCCACTTTCATGGACATTTTTCAGACATGCTCCCTCACCCATCTACTGAAGTTCATGTTTAGGACCACTTCCTTCAGCTTAGCTTTGTCTTCCCTCTAAAGCAATACATCCTGAGAACCACTTCCTTTCCTTATTTACCTTCCTCTATTCAAACTCTTGCTCTACTCTCTGAAACTCTCTCTTTGGAGCAAATTGCTTTCCCCATTATACCTTTCTCCACCTATGCTCTTTCCCCTCTCTACAAGATTCCATCCTTGGAACCAATTCTTTTCCTCATCATGTTCTTTTTCCTGTCTACTGATGCTATCCTTAGACCACTTCCATTTCTCACTATTTTCATCAGCCCAGGCTCTCTCTCTCTCCCTTCTGAAAGATTCTATTCTAAGAACAACTTGCTTTCCTCATTAACATTGTCCTGCCATACTCTCACCATTCTGCTAATCTCCAAACATAGAACCACTGCCATTCCTTATTATATTCTCACAACCATGCTCTCTCTCTCTCTGCTCTGCTCACTCTGTCCTGAGAATCATCCTTAGAACCACTTCCTTTCCTAATTATCTGCTATGCACCATCATTCAAACCACTTCTTTTCATCATTATCATTCTTCAACAATGCTCTACCTCACTACTGATAGACTCCATCCTTAGAACCACTTCCTACATTCTATATCACCTTCCAGCCATGGACTCATTTCCTGCTAGTTTCCATTCTTAGAAACATTTCCTTGTTTTCATTATCCTTTTCTAGCCATGCTCTCTTTTCTTTCTGGATACTCCATCTTCATAACCACTTCCTTGTTTTCATTATCTTCATCCAGCCATGCTCTCTCTCCCCTCTGCTAGATTTCATATTAAGAACCATTTCCTTTTCATGATTACATTCCTCCATCAATGCTGTCTCTATATTCTGTAAGACTCCTTCCTTAGAACCACCTGCATTCCTCATTTAACCTTTTCTCTACCCATGGTCTCTCTCTCTCTTCTGTGAAACACCATCCTTAGAACCACTTTCTTTCCGCATTGTCTTCCTTTAGACAAAGGTGGTGAGCTGGTAGAATCATTAGCAGTATTTCACCTGTTACTTCATTCTGAGTTCAAATTCTGCCAAGGTCAACTTTACCTTTCATACTTTCAGGGATGATAAATTAAATATCAGTTGATCACTGGAGTCAATAAAATTGATTCATACCCTTACTCAAAATGGCTGCCATTGTGGTAAAATATGAAACCATTATCTTCCTTTAGACATGATTTCTCTCCCCTCTTCTTGACCTCATCCTTAGAACCAATTCCTTTCCTCATCATCTTCCTCCAACAATTCTTTCTTCCCCTTCTGCTACATTACATCCTTAGAACCACTTCTTTTCCTCCTTATCTTTCTCCAGACATGATCCCTATTCCCTCTTCTACACTCCATCCTTAGAAGAACTTCCTTTTCTCTTTGTCTTTTTCTAACCTTTCTTTCTTTTCCATCTACTACATTCTACCCTTGAAACCATTTTTTCCTCCTTATCTTTCTTCAGACTTGCTTTCTCTCCCCTTCACTGAACTCCTTCTTTAGAATTACTTTTTTACTTCATTCTCCTAGTACAGCCATGCTTCCTCCTGTCTCAAGATACTCCATCATTAGACCACTTCCTTTCCTCTGCATCTTTTTTCAACAATGCTCCCTCTCATTTCTACTTTACTCCATCTTTAGAAATATTTTTTCTCCTTACTATCTTCCACCAGCCGTGCTCTCTCTCCTGCCTGCTATACTCCATCCTTAGAACCAATTCCATTTCTCACTATCAATCTCCAGCCATGCCCTTTCTTCACTGTGATACTCCATCCTTAGAACCACTTCTTTTTCTCATTATCTTTCTCCTGCCATGCACTCTCTTCCCTTACTACACTCGATCCTTCAACCCACTTCTTTTCCTAATTATATTTCAATGTTCTGCCTTGTTTATGTTATACACCATTTTTTAAACTACGACCTTTCTTCATCATCTTCCTCCCACCTTACTCTCTCTCCCCCCTTAGAACCACATTGTTTCCTCATTGTCTGTCTCTAGGAATGCTTTGTCACCCTCTGCTAGAATCCATGCTAAGAACCACTTCCTTTCTTCATTGTCTTTCTCTAGTCTTGTTCTCTCTTCTCTCTCCTCTCTGGGTTCTCCATCCTTAGAAGCACTTCCAATCCTCATTACTTTTCTACAGCCATGCTCTCACTTCTCTTTGCTAGACCCCATCCTTTCCTCATTATATTCTTCCAGCTATGTTCTCTCTCTCTCCTTTGCTAGACTCACTCCTTAGGACTATTTTCTTTCCTCTAGCCGTGCTCTCTCTCCCCTTTTCTAGACTCCATGCTCTCTCTTCCCTTTGCTAGACTCCATCTTGAGCACCACATCCTTTCCATATTATCTTCCTCCAGCCATGCTCTCTTTCTCCCCTGCTGTACATCATCCTTAAAAACACTTCCTTTCCTTATTTTTGCCTTCAATAATGCTCTCTTTCTCCTCTGCTATTCTTCATCCTTAGAACCTCCTAAAGTTCTCATTATCAACATCCAGCTATGCTCTCTCTTCCCTTTGCTAGACTCCATCCTTAGAACTACAACTTTCCTCATTAATTTCCTCTAGCCATGCACTCTTCCCCCTCTACTGTATTCCATCCTTAGAACCACTTCCATTTCTCACTATTGACCTCCAGCCATGCTATTTCCTCATTGCTATACTCCATCCTTCAAACCAATTCTTTTCCTTGTTTTTCCTCCAGTAATGCTCCCCCTCCCCCCCTCTCTCTCTCTCTGCTAGATTCCATCCTTGGAACCACTTCCTTTCCTTTTTATTTTCTCCAACAATGCTCTCTTCCCATCTGTTCTAATCCATTCTTAGAACCACTTTTTCCTTCATTATATCTCTCCAGCCAAGCTCTTTACTCACTCCAATACTCTATCATTAGAACAACCTCCTTTCCTTATCATTTATCTCCAGCAATGCTCTCTACCCCCCACCCCTGCTAGTGTGCAAGGTTTGAACCACTTCTTTTGCCCATTATCTTCTTCCAGTCATCCTGTCTCCTGTCTGCTAGACTCCATTTCTAGAGCCCCCTTTTTTTTCTATCATTTTCTTTTAATCATACTCTCTTCCCTACTCCATCCTTAGAACCACTTCCATTTCTCACTATTTTCCTCAAGTCTTGCTCTCTCTCCTCTCTGCTATACTTCACCTATCCTTGCACTTTTTCATCCCCCCTATCTCTCCCAGTGCCCTTACACAGCTAACATAAAATCCCACCCCCCTGACCCATTCTTATATGTCTCACCTTCAAATACTACAGCCACCTCTATCCCATTTAACCATCTCCCCTCACACTTTTATGAAACTTTCATTTCTTCCACCACTCCCACCATCATCTCATCTATTTTCCCTCCTCAGTGTGCCTTGAGGGTTTGCTCTGACATATCCACCATCATCTCCCCAACTCTTTCCATTTCTATCTTTCTCTAAGTCTCCTTCTCACTTCTTCTCCAAACTGGGTTATTTTTGTATCTTTTCCATAACTAAATACCTTTCTCTTCCCCCTCTATTATTCTTTTTAACCTTTCATCAACTGGCACAAATCCACCCACCTCAATGCTACTGCCTCCAGTCAAGGGGACTTTGTCTTGTCTAGCAAGTTACTTGTTGATTCCACCAGTGCTGCTGCCATGCAAATAGCATCTGTAAAGCACTTGGGATGAGGAGGGGCATCCAGCCATAGAAACCATACCAAAATAGTTTATAGATCTTGGCTCTGCTTTTTAGCTTGCCAACTCTTTCAAAACTGCCCAACCTATGTCAGCATAGAAAATGGACATTAAATCATAATGATGATGTTGTTGTCATTGCTGTTTTTGTTGTTGAAAATTTTGTTGTTTTGTGCCTATTTGCCCTGATTAAACAGGCCTGTGATCATAAGTAATCCATCCTTTACTATTTTGTATATATAACAAAAATGTATTTTTTCGGTGTGTCCATCTTTGTTTAAGCTGAAAGTGTATGATTTGAGATGGATATAACTTATATTTTTAACAGGTTGAGTGACAAGGTAAGCTGCTTCCTCCTGTAATTTGAATTAACTTTTCTTTCTAGATCACTACAAAAGAAACTGAAATATAATATCAGAAAAAAATTTACTGAAGAATTTGAGGATTTTGAAAAAAAAGTGGAAGATAACATGGTTGACTGTGTGGTGAGTTCCCTGAGACAACCAAACTTGCTGACTGGTTTTGACATAAATTCAGCTGAAGACTTTGGTGTAACAATCTTCAAGGCTGTGTTCAAAGGTAAGAAATATTTTTAAAATTAAATTTTGTGTTTTTTATATTTTCTAATGAGTTTGACTTTCATTAGAAATTATTGTAATTTAGATTAATTATTACTAATTATATTAATCATGAGACTAGTAAAAAAGTGTTGAGAGCTATTTTCAGTATGAAACATTAAGAATATGAATTAGGCTAAAATATGTGAGGGAAATGATAATATTAGTCAATGACTAATGTTTTTACTTATATATTTTGCAGCAAGCTTTGGGTGGTTAATCCTTGGTCTGTTGAAACTTAATTGAGCTTCATCAATAGGAGATCCCATGGCTGTGTCTCAATAGAGTTTCTAGAAAAGCTTCTGGAGTGTCAGTGAATTATATGTTATTCATTAGCATTGCACATTGTCTGTGGTAAAAGCATTTAACTCGCAAATTCCCATTGTCTGTAAATAGTTACTAAAAAGTAAAAACACTATGCTTGTGAAATTGTTAGTCCGAAGAATATTTTCCTGATTCGAAGTGCTAAATCTAACCTCATCCATAGAAATAGTTACTTGAAAATAGCTTTTGTCTTGAAAAAATATACCTCTGTTATATAATATAACATATACTAGCAGAGACACCCGGCCTTGCTCAGGATTAAAATGGCATAGTTTTTTTATTGTTTTACTTGTTTTGGTATTATAAACTGATTTCATTCAGGTCTACTTGGGCCACATTTTAAAAATGAGGAATTTTGCCCTAGAGAACATGCTTTTCAACTGAGCATGCTCAAAATTGCCATGCAAATTCACCAGCACTTTTAACAGATGTGCAAATTTTCAGCTCAATCCGACCATATTTACTAACACTTCTGCCTGCACAACTGCACGTGAGACAACATCTGCCATTTTTACAAATGTTTAATAGATTAACATAATAAATATGTGCTTAATTATATCTGTTATCATGATGGTGGTGGTGGTGGTGGTGGTGGTGGTGGGCGATAATAATTCACCATTCTAAAAGTCCTGTGGCAAGAATATTTAAACTTCAGGAGAGTGAAATGTATTTTCAACACAATATAGTTATTTACTTTTTTATTCCCCTCCATTAAACACAGATGGTCACCAGTTTTGTTCTTTTTATGTATCTATGTATATATTTATGTATGTATGTGCATATGTATATTTTAATACACTTGATTTGGCTGTTATTTCTAGGACATTATTTGCCACATTGAGGAAAACTGGTGGCTGTCATTCACTTTCTCTCTATAGATAAAGACAGATGTACAGAGAGAGAGAGAGAGAGAGAGGCTGCAGGAGAAAGAATGACAGAGAGATAGCATAGACGGAGAGAGAAAGAGATAGAGGGGAAGCTGTCAGATGCTGTTGTAGAAGAGAGTGAAGGGAAGGGAGACGAGAGGGAGATTGAGGAAGACAGGCTGATAGCCAAAAGAGAGGAACACAAACACTTGTCAAAGTTCATTTTAAAGATGAAAAAGTTTGCCCTAGAAAACACACCTTTCAATTGAGCAAACTCAAATTTGCCATGCATGCTCGC
This sequence comes from Octopus insularis, assembly GCA_029874955.1. NCBI lineage: Eukaryota > Metazoa > Mollusca > Cephalopoda > Octopoda > Octopodidae > Octopus > Octopus insularis. The sequence continues at coordinate 9,438 of JARUKP010001003.1, forward strand.
CAACACATTCCCCACAAGAGTGCAAATTTTCAGCTCAAACTGACCAACTTTACTAACACTTTTGCCTGCACAACTGCACGTGAGACAACGTCAGCACTTTTCACAAATATATAATAGACTAGCCGAGAAACCAGGCCTTGTTCGAAATTAAAATGACATAATTTTTTTATTGTTTTACTTGTTTCAGTATTATAACTCAATTTCATTTGGGTCTCCTCGAACCACATTTTAAAAGATGAGGAATTTTGCCCTAGAGGCTACACCTTTCAATTGAGCAAACTCAAAGTTGCCATGTAAATTCACCAGCATTTTTAACATAGGTGTGCAAATTTTCAGCTCAATCCAACCACATATGCACATATATATATACATACGCATCAAATATATATTTGTATATATATTGAAAATGTTCATTATTGGTATAAAGATACCATAAAAATTATAAAAATGGAGAAAAGATGTTAAAAAATCAAAATTGAATTTAATACGTATGTTTCAAAGGACAATACAAAAATGTAAGAAAAAATTATCATAATATAATATAATATAAATTGTAAAAGGGAAAAAAATTTTTTTCTAATATCTGAGAGTTCTTTGCTGGTTTCCAGTTTATTTTCCTCTGTACCATTGTATTTGTCAAAGAAAAATGCTTACCATCTGATTCTTTTTACTAACAATTTTTCCATGCAAACTCCCCACTACGTTAAA
>JARUKP010001004.1:0-10143 GCA_029874955.1 Octopus insularis
ATCATCATCATCATCATCATCATCACCATCATTGTTTAACGTCCGCTTTCCATGCTGGCATGGGTTGGATGGTTTGACTGAGGACTGTCAAGCCAGAAGACTGTACCAGGCTCCAATCTGATTTGGCAAAGTTTCTACAGCTCAATGCCCTTCCTAATGCCAACCACTCCAAGAGTGTAGTGGGTGCGTTTTACGTGCCACTGGCACCAGGGCCAGTCAGGCAGTACTGGCATCGACCTTGCTTGAATGGTGCTTTTTAAGCATGGTCAATGCCAATGTATGTATATTTGTGTCTGTGTTTTTCCTCCCATCACCACTTGGCAATCAGTATTGGTGTGTTTATGCCCCCATAATTTAGTGGTTCGGCTAAAGAGACTGACAGAATAAGTACTAGGCTTAAAGAAAAAAGTCCTGGGGTCAATTTGTTTGACTAAAACCCTTCAAGGCAATGCTCCAGGATGGCCACAGTCAAATGACTGAAACAAGTAAAAGAATATATATATGTATATATGAATGATGTATTATATGTTATGTGAGTGTATATGTACCCACACAGTGTTTTGAGACATTTTCAGGATAGATATTTATTCATTTCAAAAAAATTTATTATTAAATACAATCTTCTAATCTTCTTCTGACTAGGATTCTCAAACTTCAATGCACTTATTGTAGCAATGCAGCCACTTCGTTAGGGTTTCATGGGAATCTTCCAAAGTGTAGGTATCCAGAACCCTTGTCACAACCTCTTTCCTTTTTCTCCTTTAGCTTGGGAAACAACTAAATGTTACGAGGAGCAAGGTCTGGACTGTAGGGAAGGTGAGACAGAGTTTTGATGCTCATCTCTGTCAAGTAGCTTGTTACCAGTTCGGAAATATGGACTGGTGCATTCTCCTTGTGCAGGTGACACCAACCTATGTGGAAATGTTATGACCTTTTATGACAAAATCTCTTCCAGGACTCCCCCAAAGCCTCCACAAAATACTCCTTGTTACTGTTTGGCCAGAAATAACTAACTAAAATGATAACTTTCTCATTTCCTGTGAACATACATTATTTCTTTACTTGTCATCTTTCAAAGGATCATCTCACTGTGTATACAAATCACTATATATATCATATCACTATACCTGCAAAGATTCATCAATTGTATGCTATGTTAACAATAGCAGTCTTATATTTTCTATGTATAACCAAATATACACCAAGGAAATTTGGTCAATCTTGATAAGAAACAAATATTTTAGTACTTAACAGCTACAGTTTGAAATGCATCACACTATTGACCACTACTGTCATGTTTGAGAATACAAGCCTTCTGCTGTCATCATCGTTGCTGATCTTGTCATCATTAGTTCAAACTTTGCTTTGGTATGTTATCATGGCTGGGATGGATCTACACCAAGCACATACTCTGTGATAGATTACTCTCAAATAATTACTTTATCAGATCACATTCAGAATGAAGACATCTACTTAATTGATAATCTATTTTCTACAAAAATTTTCTAAACTCTGGTTTGTTGTCATGGTATGTCTGCTGTATTGAACAAATGCAGTTTTAGTCTGATGAGTACAACCTTAACCTTGTGAAACTCAATTCTCCTACCAAATACCCTCATATTACCCTGGAATATCTATCCATCCTTCACTTATTTGGTCTAAGAGGATATATCAACAGCCTTCTAGTAATCTGATAATGAGAGAAAAAATACTCTGCTTTTTAACTTTGGCTTCTGTAAATAGATATTTGTGGCACGTAAAAAAACACCATTTTGAGTGTGGCCATTGCCAGTACCGTGTGACTGGCTCTCGTACCGGTGGCACGTAAAAGCACCTACTACATTCTCGGAGTGGTTGGCATTAGGAAGGGCATCCAGCTGTAGAAACTCTGCCAGATCAGATTGAAGCCTGGTGCAGCCTTCTGGCTTGCCAGTCCTCAGTCAAATCGTCCAACCCATGTTAACATGGAAAGTGGACGTTAAATGATGATGATGATGATAATGATTTTAAAAATGAGTTTTTAAAGATTATTCTCACTATTGTTACAATGCTGTAGCTCATAGTGTATATTGCAAAAAATTTCAATATGTTTTTAAAATTAATAGAACAAAAGATAGCATTGACTGTTGGGATAATTCTCCTTTCAGTCTGTTTCTTGCCAACATTTTTCTTTTCTAACCTAAAAAAAGAATTTCTCTTTGAGCGTTTATACCCATGTACCTTTAAAAATAATTAAAAAAGAAAGTTAAACTGACTCATTCTGCTACATTTCACTTTGTACATAACATTACATCTTCAAACTTGTCTAAACTTTACCCTGCTAATAATCCTCCCACATTTAACTACAATTGTAATGGGTATCTAGTCAATACCCACTCAATTCTAATTGTTTAACTAAGAATGTCCTTTATAAGTGCAATCTTACCATTGTTAGCACCTTTAAATTTTATATCAGTCTCACTAACAATGCATCTAAAAATTAGCTTTATTTTCATGAATATTCATTATTATTTAGTGTCTGCTTTTCATGGGTTAAATGGTTTTGACTAAAACTGGTAAACTGGAGAGCTGCACCAGGTCCGATCTGATTTGGCATGGTTTCTATGGCTGGATGCCCTTTGTAACACCAACCACTCAAAGAGTGTAATGGATGCTTTTCTCCACATCTTTTTTGGTTTATACCTAGAAATTGAAGAAGGGTTTTATTTTTTTCAATATTAAATGGAACTCAGTGGAAGATGCCTCTCTTTTAATTGCTGACATAAAGGTATCCAACTTATGGACTGGAGAAGACAAACTAATGCCATTCTCTAAAAAAAATCCCTTCTTTTCATTTCAATTTAGCCAACAATGATACCTATTGGTCCATCTTCCCCAGTAGCATACCACTGTTAGGTCTGCGGTTGCTTATACATCTGGTAGGAGTCCAATTATATCACAAGTGACAACTATAAAAAGCAGTCGTATCACCACCTGCCACCCATTCTTTAGAAGACCAGCTCTGCATAGAAACATTGGATCCAAATCCATTTTAATTGTACACTGGATAATTATATTTTTACTATTTCAATGTATCTAATTAATATATGAACTTGAATCAAAGTCCATATATCAAAATATCTTAGAATGGGTGGAACATAATTACATTATGAATATATCGATGATATTTTATGGAATAAATAGTAACATAACATGACAATCATTGAGACATGAATCTGTTTTAGCTATTGATAATTGAAGAACAGTTAAAAGAATTGAAGCATATCAAAAGAGATAAGCCAAACATCTTTAACACTAATACATATTAAAGAAATAGATTTGATTGGGTGGAACATATGTAAATTATGTATTTATATAGAGTTATTGTTCTATAGAGAAATGAATTTAACATTCCTGAAACTGAGTAAGCTTATGTGTCATCCTTTGGCATGTGTAAGGTGTGTGGATCGACATTCAAATTAAATTCATTTATGACTGATTTAGAGAGAAGAAATAAGAATGGTGGCAGAGATAAAAATAATTGACTTGTTGATTGTTGACCAGTATAAAGTAGTTACCCTACAAGACCAGAAAATATCCAAGACAAGGGTGACAAAGAATCTGGGATGTTTTCAATCCTAAATACCCAGACTGACCTCAAAGAAAGAAGAAATTATAACAACAGATCAATGTAATGTAAATCAAAAGAGAAAAGGTAAGTATTTAGAAAAGAAGCTGGTCTAAAAGAGGAGAGTATAATCATAACAATTCACCAATGTTAGGTCCAGATACATTCCATTATCTGAACTGATTCCATTAGAGAAAATCAAAGACATAATAATACATCTAAACAGAGAAGAGTTTAACTCGAGTGAATGGTTGTCCAGTTGTAAACTAACACATTCAAGAAGCTTCATTATGAGATAACGAATTAAAATCTAAATGTGTTGGTAAGTGCAGTTATGGCCTGGTGATTAGTGTTGGGCTTATGAACATAAAATTGTAAGTTTGATTCCTGGAATGGGTAGCACTTTATTTTACATTTCTCCAGTCTATTCAGCTCAAAATGAATCATCCCTCCAGCTGTCCTGTCCTGGATGTTCTACTGAGCCAAGGGTGAGAGGACTGTGAAGGTGTCTGTGTCTTCTCATGATCACTTAGGTACCTAAAGCAATTAGTAAAATCATGATATTTGCAACCAGATTGTGTTCACCTGCATGTCATGGCTTTGGTTTTTTTCTTTTCAATTGCATTATCAGAGGTTCAAAGGATCTACAACCATTATGTCAACTACAATACAAATGAAATTGGAGAAGTGTGGAGCCCTTCCAGATAGCACTGTTGCTCCAATAAAGAGAAGACAATGGAAGCAAAAAAAGTAGTGTTACAATTATTCCAACATGGCAATAAGTAACAAAAGAAAATTATTGACGTTGTAGGTAGGAGAATTTTATAAAAACCAACAGCAATTTATTCCTATGGTATAAAATCAAGGAGATGTTAAAGACAAACAATAGATATAGCTGCCTACAAAAAGGGTATATCAGGAGAAATTCTCTCAACTAAAAAAAAAATAATAAATAAAAGCTATGGCACTTTTGTGGGGCATTTAAACCTAAAAACACAGGCTTAAATTTTAAACAAACATACCTCTGATTATACATTTATGTCACAGTATATAGGTCAAACAAATACAAGAGTCACAATAAAAGACAATGGAAAGAACTTAGATCTATGGCTAGCCATGATTTTGTATTGCAGTAAGGATAAGTGGTCAAAATCAGCTAACAAAAGCGAGATATTGTCAGGGGACATCAAAATGAATTTGCAAGTCCTAATGTTCCTTGAAAGTCACAGAAACATACCAGAGCTATGTCCAGTAGAAGGTGCTGAGATGAAGGGTGTGATATTAATGATACAGGGTAGAAAGCCAAGTTACATAATTGTTAGAGTAAAAAGCTCTGAAGAACTGGGAAGACTAAGCAAAAACAAAATGAAGACTTCATGAATAACGAAAATCAGCAACAACAGCATAAAAAATAAAAATAACAAACCTTAGTTTCTAGAAGACCAAAAACAGATGAAAAAATGCCTCATCCTTTGATAATACCAATCTGTCATACAGCATCTTCATCATGTGATGAAGAAATTATTACAGATGAAAATATGAAGAGAAAAAGGAGAAAAAAATTGTAAAATGGTCTTGACATAAAACAATAAAAACACGTGAGGAGAAACAATTTTTTCTAAACAGCTATGAAGTCTCTCCTCAAGAAAATGTAGATGAAGATAAACTAGAATTGCTTGTTCTTTGAAAATCAAATAGTTATACATCAAAATTACATATCAGTGATACCACAACTCACTGAAGGAGTTAAATGACACAATCATAATTCAGAACTGAAACAGGATGCAAAAGAAAAATTTCTAGTAAAATTAAAATTTAGACGTCATTTCAGACTAAAAAAGCAATGCTCTCAAGAAATTGTTGTCTTTCAGCATCAAATACCTTTAAAAATGCTTAGTTGTATATTTGGTTGCACTCAAATACAATTTGAGAAATGGTTAGGTGAATGGGTGTTGTACTGAACTCAAATTAACCAAAAAATCGTTCAATATTTCTTCAACTTTTGTTTTAAGTATTCTTTTATTGTACTTTTATTTATTTCCGTGTAAATATGTATGTGAATTTGTGTGCATGTAATTGTGTGTGTGTGTGTAACAGTGATATTACTATAACCCTATCTAGGTTGATGGATGAATTTGCGGCTGTTGATAGAGCTAAAAGTAAAGTTTTGTGTCACATGTGTATGTTAAAGATAACTAAGATAATTTGTCAGCTTATCACAAATGAAGAACAGAAATCTACAGGAAGTGATATAAATGACAATGAGATGATGATGATGAGAGTGGTAACAGTGGTGGTGATGATGATGATTTACAAAATAAACTTATCTTCAGAAAAATTTTTTAAAATAACCGAGCAAAAGATTATACTCACATTTACCATCAAAAAACAACTCAAAGAAGCCATTCCAATCTCCATCATATTGATACAGTAACTTAAGCTGAAATGTGTGATGGTAGGCAGAGATGGCAATATCACGAGGGTTGCGTGTCATTAAAATCATTTTAGGTTTTTTGGTAAATATCTCTTTCGGTAAATGATGCAAGAACAGGTGGTTGTTTAGAACTCTGGGTGATGGAAGCTGGTCTAGTTGGTCTTGGTCCTTCAGTTCCATCATTGCAACACTCTTGTGTTCTGGATTATATTCAGCAGAACCATTAACTAACATTCCAGCAATTTCCCACATCCAGTGGCAACCTATGTTGAAAAGATTGAAATCTCAAGAATAGAATGAAAACACCAAATCATATTATTATATCATCATCATCATTTAATGTCCATTGCCCATGCTGACATGTGTTGAATGGTTTGATTGGGCTGGCATGCTGTAAGGCTACACCAGGCTCCAGTCTGATTTTGCATGGTTTTCTAGGGTTGGATGCCCTTCCTTATGCCAACCACTCTGAGAGTGTAATGGTTGCTTTTATGTTCCACTGGCATGGGTGCCAGTTGTGTGACACCGGGATGTGTTTAGATGCCACCAATATGGGCACCAATTTGCATGACATCAGTATCCTCCACGACCGTGATTTTGCTGAGCTTGATGGGTTTTTTTCTCAAGCCAAAGGTCTAGGTCATTGCCTCCGTGAAGCCCAACACTCAAAAGGAACTCAGCCACTTTGCCTCTGTGAGGCCCAACGTTCAAAAGATGTTCTTTACATGCCACCAGCACAGGTGCACTTGGTTTGACGGGTTCTCTCAAGCACTTTGCCTCTGCGAGGCTAAAAGTTCAAAGATCATGCTTCACCACCTTGTCCCATGTCTTCCTCGGTCTACCTCTACAACAGATTCCCTCCACAGTTAGAGTGCAGCACTTCTTTACACAGCTGTCTTCATCCATACGCATCACATGACAATACCAGCGCAGTCATCTCTCTTGCACACCATGTCTGATTCCTCTTATGCCTAACATTTCTCTCAAGATGCTTACACTTTGTCAAACATGTACACTGACATTGCACATCCACCAAAGTATACTGGCTTCATTTCTTTCAAGTCTACACATGTTCTCAGCTGTCACAGCCCATGTTTCACTGCCATGCAGCATAGCTGTTCACACACAGGCATCAAACAATCTGCCTCTCACTCTGACAGAGACCCTTTGTTGCCAGCAGGGGTAGGAGCTCTCTGCACTTTGCCCAGCTTTATCTTATTCTTACAGCTACGCTCTCAGAGTATCCACTTCCACTACGAACTTGGTCAAATAGATAACTACCTTTAGCTTGCACCCCGACTACCAGCAGTTGATGGAATCTATTTTCTGTGCATTTTCAGTATTTACTGTATCTGTACACCTTCCACATACAAAAGTTTGTTTCCCTGTTAACCTTCCTCTGATGTTGCTGCACCTTTCGTGCGTCCAAAGCATACACTGGGTGCATCTTATGGAGTTTTTACCTACACTTTTTCTATAGATTGAGCAGGGCCATCTACCTGAAGGGATTTGTAATTTGTCTGCCTTCCTACTTACTATGACTTTGGTTTTTGCTTGGTTAACTCTAAGGCCCTTTGATTCTAGACCTTGTTTCTATACCTGGAACTTCTTCTCTATCTCAGGTAGGGATTCAGCTATAAGAGCAAGGCCATCAGCATAGAGGAACTCCCAGGGGCAGCCTGTCTTGAATTTCTGTTATTGCCTGGAGGACTATCATAAACAAGAGGGGGCTGAGCAATGATCCTTGGTGAACCTCTACTTGTAACCTGAATTCTTCGCTGTACTCGTTGCCCACCCTCACCTTACTGGTAGTGTCCCTATACAAAGTTTGTACAGCTCTCATCAACCAGTCATTTATCCTGAGTTTTTACATTGACCACCAGATAATGGATTGGGGACCCTGTCAAAAGCTTTCTCCAAGTCAACAAAAGCCAAATACAGAGGTTTATTTTAGGCTAGGTATTTCTACTGCAGTTGCCTTACCAGAAATATAGCATCAGTAGTGCTTCTACCTGGCACAAAACCAAACTGCATCTCATCTAGACTAACTCCCTAATTAGCTGCACTATGACTCTCTCTGCAACTTTCATCACCTGATCCAACAACTTGATACCCCTTGTAATTGTTTCTATTTTAGGAATCACCTTTACCTTTGTAGCACTTAACTATGGTGCTGTTACACCAGTCATTGGGTATGACTCCTTCGTGAGCCATCTGATTTACAGTATGGGTGACTAGACTATAATCCACACTGCCAGTTAGTTTAAGCATCTCAGCAGTGATTCCTGATGGGCAGGGACTTTCCCTGTCTTCATATCTTTAATTGCTTTATCTATCAGGGTACTGTCAATTTGGGTAGCTAGTCCCTCAATTGGGTCAACATTTTGTAGACTCTCCACCTCCCATTCATTCTCCACATTCAGCAGTCTTTCATAATGGCATCTTCAAGCCTCTTTCTTTGCAGACTCATTAAAAGCAAGTGCACCATCATCCATGCAGATGCATTTCTCTCCTATGATATCAAAATTTTCTTTCACACACTGTCTTGCAATCTGAAACACTTCAAGTCTTTACATCACTGAACATAGGCACACCTCTTCTTTTCTGCTTCTCCCCTGGCTAGATATACCTGTCTCCTAACTTTCTTTCTGTCTATCTGATACAGTTCCTTGCTACCCCCACTCTTCTAGGCCTTCTGGGCTCATTTCTTTGCTGTAATGGCCTTGTCTACCGCATCATTCCACCACCACGTCACCCTAGGTCTGGATGGGACTGTAGGAAATTGGTTATATGCCATTAGGTGCATACCCAATTTCCTATATTAAGTTATAAACGAACGGAACACTTGAACTCCAAACTATCAACACAAAGAATATTTATTTATGGTGGAAAATATACAGCTTTACTCTTGGTTGTTGAGATGCCTTCTGTGTGTTAGGAACATGGTTGCTGGCACGTCCATTGTCTGGCGCAATTCGAAAGATGGAGAGAAGGCTAGACACATCTATGCTCTAGTCTGGCCAGACGTAAAAGAGGCAGAATTAAGCGGGAAAGCTTGAATGTTAAACTCCATGCATGCGTAGATACAGACGCAGTAATGGCGACCATGCTTTTTGGCGCCAATTACGTCACTACAGGGTTAAGCACGAAATATATTTTAATTCATTATTATTTTGTCAGGATAAAATATATAAAAACTGCACCTACCAAATAAACCTGAAATACACTTACACCAGGCGAAAAGGTTGCCAACGAATTTGTCGTCGAAAAGTAATTGTAAGTACATTCTGTTCTATTCTTTCTCAATTCTAAGCACAAACATTATTAGATATAAAATCCACTAATCCATTCTATGAGACAAAGAACTCATTCTTCAGTCAACATATATCATTTCTATTACTGTTTCTTCCTTTTTCTCTATTTGTCATAAAATGGGTTTCAAAGTTTTAAAATAGAGATTATACATGTGTAACTCTTCAAAATAGGAGGTAAAGAAAATGTGGCTGTTTACTAATTTTAATATAATGTTTTGATGGATCCTTCATAGCGTTCAGTACTTTTGGTGCTATCTATGGCAAATATTTTGGAATTTTATATATATATAGGATTATATTATTGTAATATTGGTGAGTATAGATGTGTGTGTGCACGTGCATGCACACACGCACAAGCATATATATCATCATCATCATCTTTTAACGTGCGTTTTCCATGCTGGCATGGGTTGGATGGTTTGACTGAGGCTGCACCAGGCTCCAATCTGTTCTGGTAAGGTTTCTACAGCTGGATGCCTTTCCTAATGCCAACCACTCCGAGAGTGTAGTGGGTGCGTTTCATGTGTTACCAGCATGGAGGCCAGTCAGGCGACTCTGGCATTGACCATGCTCAAATGGTGCTTTTTATGTGCCACCAGCATGGGAGCTAGTCAGGTGGCATTGGCATATATATATGTATACATTTGATGGGATTTGAACTTAGAATCTAAAGAGCTCTTTTGGCTTTCCGCACTAATACTTTTCTACAGATTTGTTAACAACAACATTTTCATCCAGTTCCTGCTCCTCCTCCTCCTCCTCCTCCTCTTCCTGCTGCTGCTGCTGCT